>JAODAL010032020.1:0-47600 GCA_025379985.1 Phyllomedusa bahiana | reverse complement strand
CTTTCATGTTCCAAGAAAATTGAAAATTTACAAGCATTAAAACCCAAATTTGTATGTTCTGTAATCAAAACAAGCGCAGGCCAATGGGGGCGAGAGGAACGGACTATGCCATATTAGGCAGCTTCTGAGTAGATTTCATTGGTCCATGTTGTCTCTGAGTAGAAAGTCCTCTGAATGCATCGGCCGAAAACTTTGTAGTTGATTTCCAGTAAAACGAAACTTAAGGAAGGGAGATGATAACCAAATTCCACATCCTGGGAAACTGATATCAAGATGTTAAAATCCTGGACTGCAACCATCTTAAATGCTTCATATTTGCTGTATCATTCCTCACAAAATGGAATCTGCTCAAGCTGAGATACCTTATAAGGAGAAAAGCTTGGGATTTTATAGTTATGCATGCAACACAATATTAGTTCAAATCTCTTTACCTTCACAAAAGTTATTCCTCTTCTAGGAGAAATCGCTGGAGTAGACATGTTGTTAGTGGTACAAGTCCAAATGCAATTGGCAAAAAGGTTGAAAAGTTTAACTTTTATACCATAAATGGGTGGAGTTTCAACAAATAATCTTTTTTTTATGAGGGCAGTGGGCATCTAGGTGCTAATAGGCTGACGTGAAAAATAATAATATCTTCAAACATAAATAGGTGCTAATAGATCATTTAAACAAAAAAAAATAGGGTGTTTATTGGCTGCCTAGAAATAAATGCGCTTAAAAATATGTGTCAAAATAAGCCTAGAACATACCCTTAGTACAAAAAGTTATTGGTCGCAGAAAATGGCACCGCCAGAAATTTCAAAAGTAGAAAATGTTTGGAATTTTTTTTACAGAGCCCAAACATAATGAAAACCCTACATGTTTCACACTCCCGGATGTGACTCAACCTGCAGAATCCAGAGAACACATCATCTATACTGAAAATTCACGGCCATAAAAAAAACACGCCCGCAAGAACATTTTTTCACATTTTGCCCCACTTAAAAAATTTTTGCGGTTTCCCGGCATATTCTATGGTGCGATGTATGACATCATTAGAAAGTACATCTTATCCTGCAAAATAAAATCTCTCATAGGGAAAGTGGCGAGGGAAAAATGAAAAAAAAAAAAATAGACTGTGGTGGGAAGGAGTTCACATGGGCTAATAAGATGATAGCTCCTAATTGTAGTATCATGTGTAAGATTCCAGACAACCAGTCTCCAATACTCTAGAACCAGTGAGTGGGGTTCAACCATGATAACCAATCAGGCCAGTGTAGGTTCCAGTCCTCTTTGGCATTAGCTTTACAGAACTCCTCCTTTATCCTTCTAGCTTGTTCTAGATCATGTTGTACTTGCATTTATCTTGAGGGGTGTATATAATAACAGGCTGGTCCCACTATCTGACACATGCCCCCCTTACAGGCTGTTATAAAGTCTAGAACAAGAGCTTGTGGTTGGTCACAGGAGCCGATTGCCTGGTGCATGCATAACTTACATTAAAAGCCTCAAATAGATCCTCAGTGAGGTTATCAATCATCGAGCTGAGGCCGGCTGCTTTACATTCAGCTCCTATGCACTGGCATTTACAACAGATGAGAGAAAAGTCTGAGTTTTCTGAGCAAACGAGTGCGGAGCCAGCAGCCGCTTAGATCAATCATATTAGTTACAACCATAAAATAATATACATAATCCCCTCGTTGTCCTAGTTCATTATATAAGCAATTCACTGAATTTACTAAGATATATAATATACATACAAGAGTTTACATTCCTGCAGGTATCCTTTAGGGCTGCAGGAACCTCTTGCAGGGTGAAGCTTTTATCCACGTATGTTTTCATTGTAGCTTGACTGTAGTTGGAGTAGTCATCTGGACTTGGAGGCTCCTTCACAGTGAGGATCCAATGTTCTTCTCACATGGTTTTTAATGGTATCCCGGTCTCCTGGCTTCAGATCTTGTTACCCTTCTATAGAAAATGTATCTGGGATAGAACTTGAAACTTGAATATGAATCTGCTGTAAGTTATTTTGCAGACCCTACATATGATGTCATATCTGAATATAAGGACAGACGTTGCTGTGGAAAGTAGAGACCAGTTTTTGAAACAAGGATTTGCTCTTTATGTTAAAGATCCTACAAAAACAGGTCACTTTGCAATAAGTGTCTATTAACAGTGTCCTTGATATCCCCTCTTCTATGGGCTGCATCATCTCCTCAGGTCACTATAACTAAAGACCTAATCAATCTCTACTGCTAGACTGCCAGCGCTGGTTGCTATAGCTACAGACCTGGTGTCCTCAGCAGCTTGTCACTGCCAGACAGTAGAAGACAGTAAACATGCCCCTGAAACTGAGAAAACAGGACTGAGGTGAGATGAATCCATGTGGTGAGACAACCCCTTTAAGTGTCCTATTTAATCTTTCTACCTTTCCATTACTCTGAGGGTGGTTGTGTGTAGGAGCACTAGTAAAAAATACAGAAGCTGTTGGTCCAGATGACTGCATGGGTGTAGAATAGATTAAAAGTTTCATGAAAAAGAACCTGGATGTAAAAATAAAAGTTTGACTCCTCATGGTAGTTTGATGTCTGAGAAGCAGTAACAGGCCTGTGCGAGGAGTTTGTGCATGTTTAGTAGGATTGAAAAGAACAATATGTAGAAACCAAATATCACGTGACCAGGAACAAAGTCTGTGCATGCACAGATACAGATACTAGAGCAGCGTGCATAGGGCTAAATAGCAGGTATAGCACGAACGATGGATGGAGACATTAAGCAGTAAACATAAAGCCAATGGATAAAGAGCACACAGGCACAATATTACCAGTAAAGGAATGGAAACATCTGTGTCAATACTGACATACAAGTATCTATAAAGAGGTAAGGATAGAACTAGAGCAAAACATTGCAATAGAAAGACCATAAAAAATATATGTGCTGTTGCGATTATAGACAGTATAGCTATAAGCCATAGATACAGCAATGAGGGAAGAGACATTCAAAATAATGACAGTCCAAATAGTATACGCCAATGAGATGGAACCTGTCATAGGATAAACAATAAAAAAGATAAAGAACTACCATGAAGGCGAACTATGATTAGGATATAAGTAACAAGGAAGCAGTGGTCACATTTGAGAAGGCAGCTATCTCCTGTGACTGTTCTGTCCCCACATGAGGCGAATGAAGGTGTAACTAGCTGGTGGGTAGTGACTGGAGACTTTCCTACCTTCGTATCCAGAATGTGGCGCAGACAGGACCAGAGCAAACGCAGCTTCCGTAGATTTAGATGCAGTAACACGGTGATATGAAAACAGAACTTGGTTTATTCACCTTGGATACAGCAATAATCACTGATACAGTACTGTGGTTCTCTGTAGTTGCTCTCCATGTAGAAATCATTGGTGAAGCTGCTGGTTCTGCTGCTTTTGCTGCTGCTGCGCTGCTGCTGCGCTGCTGCTGGTCAGAAATTGATGCTTCTGCTAGCCCAACACATGTGCTCCAGTCACAGTAAGATGCTAAAATGGCAGCTACAGGAAGTGACCGCACTGGGCTCTAGAAAACACCCCCTTTAAAAAAACTTTATGAACAAAGCCAGAGGGAGCACATGTAATTCTGGTCAGCAGATGGCAGCTCAGCAACAATATGGAAAATAAAGAACTGAATAACAATACATATAACTGAGGAGAACAGCACACTCCCCGTCTGAAATTCCCATAGGGGGATTTCACTATAAACTAATGTCTATAAGACATAGTACATAACCTGTAAACAAAACATGTTAGAATGCAATATAAACACTAAGATAGTCCTGTTTATCAACTTAAGAATATGGAATAAAGTTCGTTGCTGTTCATCCTCCAGGAACATCCTCAATGGGCAGTATCAGAATGAGTTCGTTGATTGGCCTTGCAAATGTTTTAGGCTCACCCTTCCTGGATATCTTCAACTCCACCTTCCGGATCTTGCCATCTTTGCTGGGAAGAACCTTTGTAACTAGTCCCATAGGCCAGTCAATCCTTTCGGTTTGTTGTTCCTTCATCAACACGAGGTCTCTTTCTTTCAGATTAGGTTTGTGGTGTTGCCATTTCTTTTTCTTTGGTGAAATGCGGCTGGGTGGAAGGAGTGCATTGTGGTAACCATAGGGAAGTGGCCGATGTGGAGGCACTGAACTGGGGGGCAAATATTTTGCATCTCCTTTGTTAATTCCTGGTCCCAAAAGATGAGTAGGTGACTCTGATGGAGCTAATGACATGCTTTGGTGGGTGTGTTGATCCAAGAGTTCCTTTGTTTCACTATGGTCTCCTTGGAGCTCCAGCCGGTGATGAGCAGACATTTGACTTGTTCTCCTAGCACTTTGGGATTCCTTGGGAGGAGGCACACTAGGGACCGTCTGATGATTTAGAGAGAGTATTGGGGTGTTATTGTGCCTTAATACATCCTTCTGGAAAGTTCCTCTCTTAATGGGTGGCCCTCAGGGAGCTCATGCATGTTACGGAGTGCAGGATGGTCAGGGGGTAAACCCGGGTGAAGTGTCAGTGGATCACCAGCTAAAAGTCGCTGTCTGTGTAGATTCTCCAGCTCCTTTTGGCGGATAGTTTCTGCCGACATCTCAAGTCTGGCCAAGTTCTGCTTCCGTGAAATTTCTTGCTTTTGTGCAAACATTTCAGCTTGGGCTGGTTGCAAGGAACCATAACCTGGACTTTGATACAATGCAGATGGCATCCCAAGAAATGGTGGTCTCAGGTGTGGAACGAAGGCGATGTGAGGGGTGTTTTGTGGTGACAGTAGTGGAGGCAGGTGAGACATCTCTATGTTAGTGAAGTGGGAAGTATCCCGATGTTGTCGCAGGCCTTGCTTCCTCCTCTGGCTCGAGAAGTTACTGGAGGTGGATATGTGAGCTTCCATTGGTCTGGGGTTTCGCACCACAACAGCTGCCACTTCTTGTCGTGCCCGGAGCAGATCACTGTGGGTTGGTACTGCCATGGTGTTGGCCAGTAGGTACAGCCGTTGTTGTTGTTCCTCAAAACTGCTATTTACATCAAGTGCTGACAGCAGATGTCTGTAGTGCTCTTCAGGGGTCAATTGAGCCAATGGCTCCTCCAGCAATGGAGTCTGAGAGTTTTCCTTCGGAGACTCGCTTCTGGCTTTCTTGCTTTCCAGTGGGCAATCGCTGTTACTGTTGGGAGAGCATTCTCGCTTCTTGCCTACGAAGTCATCTGTAGATGCAAAACTGTGCTGATGGCTGTTTCTCTTATTCTGATTCTCGGGCATAACGAGTTGGTGGCTCTGATGAAGGTTGGAGATGATGCTGGGAAGGTCGCTGTCATGGCTGCAAGATGTGTCTTGGAAGGAGATGTTTAAGTCCCAATGCGCCTGTATCCAGCACTCCTCATTCTTCTTTAAGGATGGAGCCGGTTCTGCATGGTTGTTCCGGAATATTCTCTCCATAAATGTATCAACATGTTCTCTTATTTCAGGCTTGCTGTTTAGGGTGGTACGCTGAAGAGAGTTAAATCTTGACAAAGCTTGTTTCCCGTTATTGTGGAGTTTTACTCTGGAAGCTTGGAAGGGTAATGGAGAAACCCAGCGATTGGTTTCATCCTTAGAGAACTCACTGTCCATTATCTTGAGGAATTCTCTGTCTCCTACTGACAAGGCTACTTTATCGTCATCCTTAGTTGTGAGAAACACTGATCTCCCCAGATTGTCAGCATAGGGAGAGGGAATGACGTCAGGCAGCTGTATGAGGTCTGGGAGCTTCTCTTTCACCTCATAGGGCACGGCTTGATGTAAGATGTGCGTCCGTTCCCTTGCACGTAAGTATTAAAGGAGTCAATTCCTGGTTGATCTAAGCATACATTTATTATGACTACCCATCCCGTCTAGTCTCTGGGCGTACGGGGCATAGTCAGGACCGTTACACTGTTGACGGACCTTGTGTACCCTTAGATTGTCTCTGCCAAGCAGAAGTAGAATCTCGGCGTCCATATCCAAAGGTGGGATAACGCTGGCTAGATGCCTTAGGTTTGGTTGGTGAAGTGCAGCTTCTGGGGTAGGAATCTCATCCCTGTGATCGGGTATATGGTCGCATTCGATGAGTGTAGGTAGGGGTATCTCTGTATCCCCGTTGATAGGAGAAGCGATGAATCCCTGTGCTCTTCTGCCACAAGTCTCTATGCTGCCTGAGCAGGTATTTAAGGTATAGGGTTTTGTGGGTCCTTTGATCCCAAATGCTTCAAAGAACTTAGGTCCGGCTAGGGACCGGTTGCTTTGGTTGTCAATGATCGCATACATTTTTACGCCCTTTCTGGTTGTCTCTCTGGGTAAACCTTGATAAAGACATATTCTGGCACAACATTTGTCCCTTTGGCTCTCCCCACATACCTCCAAACATGAGCAGGAAACATCTGTGGCAGTGTTAGCGTGTTTCTGGGGCTCCCCGCCATGGCTTGTAGCGGGAATACTGGTCACTGCAGTGGATGAATCGCTGGTGAGTGGGGTTGGGTGCATAGCTGTGCCATGTCTGTCGCTGTGACACTCCTCACACTTAATGTCAGATTTACAGTCCTTAGCCATATGCTCCAATGAAGCACAGCATCAGAAACATACCCCTAGCTCCGTGAGGATTTTCTTGCGCTCCTGTATGGGTTTGGACCTAAATCCTCTGCATTTGTTTAGTAAGTGAGGTTTTTTTATGAATGGGACATTCACGGTTGAAGGACTTGTCTCCTGATGAGTTAGTATGGTGTTTACCCATGGGTACTGCAGGTGGTGGCAGGTTAGTCTTTCTAACACTCACACTGTTCTTAAAGTCTCTGTGTTTCTGTGTGACGCCTTCGTACCTTGAAGATGATGCAGCTGTAGTGTTGAGCTCCAGGAAGTCGAGACTGGGGTCATTCCTCATCTGGGCCTGCTCATCGATGAACCTGCAGAAATGAATGAACGGGGGAAAGGTGACGTCATGTGTCCTTTTGTATCTTGAGACTGATGTTGCCCACTTTTCTTGCAAACTGTAAGGCAGCTTTACGACAATTGGATTCACCCCATGGGCGGTATCCAGATAGTATAGTCCAGACAGACGAGGGTCTCTTTTAGCGAGTTCCAGTTCCATGAGCAGATCACTTAAGTCCTGAAGCTTGTGGACTTCTTTGAGGTTAATCTTTGGAATGTTCTGCAGTCTCTTGAATAGGACTTTCTCTATCGCTTCGGCACTGCCAAAGGTACGCTCGAGTCTCTGCCAGGCAGCGGCAAGACCTGCTTTTGCTTGTCCCACATAGACAGTTCTGAGGCTCTTGATACGATTTGTAGAGCCTGGGCCCAGCCATTTGACCATGAGATCAAGTTCCTGCTCTGCGGTTAGTTTAAGGTTGGCAATGGCGGCTTTGAAGGTTGCTTTCCAGGCTCTGTAGCTCTCTGCACGGTCATAAAATTTTGAGAGACTGGTGTTAATCAGCTAACCATGTACCTAGCGGACTCAGATATCTCTGCTTTCTCATTGCTTGTTGCCGTGTCAACTCGTGGTACCCCTTGGGAGTATGGGTTGCCTGGCGTGAAAGGGTGAGATGTTCCCGGGTAGAATTATGTTTCTGCTGGGTTGAGCTGTGGTTTATCCTGTTGTAGTTCTCATGTCCACTGCTCACGCTGTGGAAGTAGGCCAGAAAACACCTGAAAGCGATCTTCCTGTGATACCTGTCCTTGAGAAGGCACATCTGGGTGAAGATCATTAGTTTGTGCAGGTGCTGTGGGTAGCGCCAGAGTTGCAGGTAGAGCTGATTTGGAGGTTTCAGTGTTGTCAACTTGAACGGTATTAGAGACATGGGGCTCTGTAGATAACTGTTTCAGCAAATAGTCACTGGTGCGATCAACTGGATTGTCTGTTTCCTGTGGCAAGCAAACTGGATCAAGACCTCGGCTCATCGCTCGCTCAAGTACCTTTACTTTGGCCAATGCGATTTCCTCTTCCATCTCTATTTGAAGAATCTTTATCTGAGCCTCTGCCATTACTTCCTTTTCTCTGAAGGCACGTCTTACTTTGGATTGCTCTGCATCGATGCGGGCCTCTAGTATTCGGTCACTCAGGACTGAGCTTCTTGGGCACGATGATTTTTAGGTCCGTGACGAATGTTTAGAAGAGTTTGATCTGTGCGATCTAGTCTCTTGTAAATGAGAGATACGAAGTTCTGCTTTATCTTTAGCATTCTTCACCATGGCGTCTCTTTCTCTTTCCACTGATTCTACCTTGTTCAGCTCCGTTTAATCTTCATAGACATTATAGTCTTTTAAGAAGGTGATATACTTTCCCAGCAACTGCTTATACCTTTCGTGCGCTGTATTCAGCTGTGCAACAGCTTCTTGTAGGCTCTCAGCTTCACCTTTGAAAGAATGAAAGCCCGACATAAGGGAGGTAACTCGTTCCCATCGCTCTTCCAGATTATCATGTAGCTCATCTTTTGCACTGTGATAGTTTTCAATGACTTTAGGGTCGGTTTGAAAGAGCATTTTGGTCGTACAACTTGGTCTGCTGGAAGTGTGAGTTCTGCTTCCTGCTCTTCAAAATCATCAGTAACAGGTTGTCTTTGCTGTGTTTCAGCACTGGGGAATTGCGCAAGATGTTTTTCGGCCATTTTTCTTTAAGGTGCACTGTCTCTTTAAGAAAACCAAGTTTTGATATGGCGGCTGAAAATCACAGAACAGCTTCTTTGTGACACCCCAATAAGATTCCCAGGATTATTTGAGTGAGTTGCGGGGTTCTTCAAGACTGGGTGTCCGCGGCAACATGAGGTAGTATGCACATGTGCTTGTTGCTAGGGAGATTTCTGACTGTAGTCTTGGGCTCTAAAGCAAATTCTGACTGATGTCTTGGGCTCTAAGCCAATTTCTGACTGATGTCTTGGGCTCTAAAGCAATTTCTGACTGTTCTGTCCCCACATGAGGCGAATGAAGGTGTAACTGGCTGGTGGGTAGTGACTGGAGACTTTCCTACCTTCGTATCCAGAATGTGGAGCAGACAGGACCAGAGCAAACGCAGCTTCTGTAGATTTAGATGCAGTGACACGGTGATTTGAAAACAGAACTTGGTTTATTCACCTTAGATACAGCAATAATCACTGATACAGTACTGTGGTTCTCTGTAGTTGCTCTCCTTGTAGAAATCATTGGTGAAACTGCTGGTTCTGCTGCTGCTGGTCAGAAATTGATGCTTCTGCTAGCCCAACACATGTGCTCCAGTCACAGTAAGATGCAAACATGGCAGCTACAGGAAGTGACCGCACTGGGCTCTAGAAAACACCCCCTTTGACAAAACTTTATGAACAAAGACAGAGGGAGCACAAGTAACTCTGGTCAGCAGATGGCAGCTCAGCAACAATATGGAAAATAAAGAACTGAATAACAATACATATAACTGAGGAGAACAGCACAGTGACGCTGAAAGAGTGGATCCATGCAGTCTAGCTCAAACATTTATTAATGACATTCTGATAGCATCAGCAGTTTTATCATTGTTGTATATAATTTCTACATGTTAATCGGAATTAATACTCCTTGCTTTCCTATCTACACACAGGTTTTCCATCTTTGTAGATTTGCTTTACATCTTGCTGTTGGAATTAGGGAATCACTAGGGTCTAGTGCAGACTAGGTTTCTGTGCAGGGTCGTCCTTACCGGGACGGTAATCTTGCTCTGTTTGGACAGTAGCCTATTATAGTTTGTAGGGCTGTTGTAAGGATGGTTTAGGTTTTTGTGGTTGCTTGAAATTTTATATAGTGTTCTATGAAAAAGTATGTTTTATTTATCTGGGCCAAAGCTATATATACTCTTTCTGTAGTTTTTAGATCTATTATCCTATATTGTCAGGCATAAAATCTGTGGGTCTCCCCTTTACTCATTTATTGACTTTAGGGCAGTGTTGTTATTTCTGAGAGGGCAGATAAATGGGGAGGGAGGGGCATGTTCCCATCAACATCCTAAGTCAGCTGCTCATACAATAGAGCTACAAACGTGCCCTATGTGTTACTTTCTATCACAATGGTTTCTCCCATGTGGGAGTTCGTTGATAGTTCTTTGTAGTTTAACAAGACTACATTTCATGCTGAAACATTTCCCTCAATGTGAACATGAAAAGGGCTTCTCTCCTGTGTGATATCTTAGATGTTCCACAACATGTGATTTGTGACTAAAACATTTCCCACAATCCGAACATGCAAAGAGCTTCTCTCCTGTGTGACTTCTTACATGTTCCACAAGATGTGATTTCCTAATGAAACATTTTCCACAGTCTAAACGTAGAAATGGCTTTTCGCCTATGTGACTCATTAGATGATCCATAAGAACTGATTTCTGGCTAAACCATTTCCCACATTCTGAACATGTAAATGGCTTCTGGTGAACTTGGTGATGTTTGATAAGACCTGACTTCTGCTTAAAACATTTTCCACATTCTATACATGTAAATGGCTTCTCCCCTGTGTGCACTCATAGATGTTCAGTAAGATAGGATTTACAACTAAAGCACTTTCCACATTCTGAGCATGAATATGAAAGTGGTTTTACCCCTGTGTGAATTTGCTGATGTTTCTTAAGAAGACCTTTAAAGGAGTTGTCTCATTATGAGCTTTCAGCCTGTCAGTGAGCCTGGTAAGTTGAACTGAGGGGCGTGCTAGCTTGTCTGTCTCTTCTGCTCCCTCTCCCCCCTCCCATCAGCACACAGGCAGCTACGTAACTTCTATACAGGGGGGGGGGTTTGCTGCTAGAGTTCACCCTGTGTGTGCCTGCCTAGGTCTGTTGCAGGAGAGGGCTGATCTATGAGTGTAGAGAGGAATGTGAAGTGGTGTGCTAATAACAGAGCAGAGAGGATGCAAGTGTTCCTATACCCTCTGCTTAGCTTACAAGTCTCCACATCTCCAGCAACAACAAGGGAAGTGTTACTATAGTCAGGATGTCTCACTAATACAGGAGAGCATAAAGTATTCACATGCCTGATCTGTATAGCATTAGTATAGTCACAGTTCCAAAGACACATCATGATTATAGTAACAGACAGGGTCACTGCTGTCACATCTATCTGTGTAGAGAGCAGGAGGAAGCAGGGACACACAGGGTTAATCCAGGCAGCAGGGACACAGAAGCCAGAGACCTCCCTCCCCCCTCCCTCTACTACAGAAGCATTCTGTGCGGGAGGGGCTCTCTGCTCCGACCTGTCTTCAAAGACTGAGGAGTCATAAAGACCTGACAGCCAGTAAGATAAGGATCAACAGGTCTGCTGCTATAGAGATTTTGAGGAGCTGATGCACTCCTGCTAACAGGGCTAGCTCAAAATCAGTAGGACATTTGTAATGAACATATATTGCAAAGCTGCTTGTTTTTTAAAGATCTTTTAATTAAAACCCAATCATTGTAGCGAGACAACCCCTTTAAGCCTAAAGCATTTTCCACATTCTAAGTACGAATATTTTTCTCCCCTAAAGGAAAATTCCCTGATGCCCTCTAAAGAAGAAAATTTTAAACCAAAAAAAATTTTCCCCCCATCAGAACATAAAAATGGCCCCCCGGGTGTGGAATTTTTTAAATATGTTCCACCCCCTTTTTGGCTTGTTGAAAAAAACTTTTCCCCACTTTCCCGGAAAATAAAAATCTTTTTTTCCCCTTGTTTATTCTCTTCTGTCTAACAAGACCCAATTTCTTGCTAAAATATTTCCAATGTTCTAAATGTGAAGATGGCCTTTCATCTCTGTGACTTTTATTTAGTGCAGGGAAAAAGAGAAAAACTTTTTTTAAACTGTTTTCCCCTTTAAAGGGACTTGGTAGGGGGTTTCCCGGGACCACCGCAAGCGTGGAGTAAGCCACGCCGGGGGAAGGGAAACTAATGACCCCCGGGGTTTTAAACCAGACCCGCCGAAAGCGGATGGACTTGCTGCATGGGGAGGAAACCAGGCCGTTACCCCCGACGGGGACTTTCTTGGGGGCGGCAGCCGGGGTTCACGAGGCAAAAACGAAATTTCCAAAAAATCTTTAGTGGAGGCAGGCATATGGTCGGGGCAGCGGTAATGTTTCCCGTGGTCGGACAGGCGGAAAGGGTAAGGGGCGGGCAAAAAGGGGGTTCGATTTAGAAACTAGCAATTTTTGTACCCCTCAAAGGGGCAAAAAAATTCTAACGGGAAAACGCTTTCTAAAAGGGCCCACGGGGCAACCAAAACCGGGCAGGGAAGTAAACGGGGCCCCAAAACTTAAAAGGGAAAAACCCCCGGAAATTTAAAAGCCAATTCCCCGGCGAAACTGTCCCTTTAAATCTAAAATGAACGACGCGCGCGCTGGGGGGCCAGCGGGGGAACAAGGGAAACCGAAGGGGAAGTGGGCAGGTGGGGAGAGGGGAAACGGATCACCAGGGGCGACAGTGGGACCTGGGGCGCGACCCTCCCCCCGGGGAAACCTTTGCCTCGGGGGACACTTTTGTGCCCGGGCGGTCCGTGGACCGACCGCCCGCAACCCGTTACGAACCCCCCCCCCCCCTTTTAGACCTCCCCTCCTTCTTGGGGATGCAAGAAACCTGGGGAGGAGGCACGATTCAGGATTTTTTAAAAATTCCCTGGCTCCCGGGACCTTTTCCTCGGTCCCAAAGCCCACCCAAACTCGGGGAAGAACGCTTCCCTTTACCGTCTTCATCTCCAAGTGTCCTTTACCTAAAAGGGTTTCCCAGCGGATTTGGGCTACGGGGAATTTGGGTTACTTCCTGTGAAAAAAACTTCCAGGACCAGGGGTTTTAAGGAGGGAGACAGGGGGAAATGCTTTTTTGGGTTTCCGGAAGATGGGGAAAAGGAGAGTTTGTATGTCCCCGGGGTTAAAAAACTGCTGAAGAACCTTGGGGGGTCCAGGAAGCGAGGGCCCCAAATTTTAAAAGATTTCGGAACCTTCGGGTTGCACCCCTCGGGGAACCCAAAATTTTTGCCCACCTGGGGGGAATTTTTGGGGCGGGCCCTTCCCCTCTTTCACCTTTAGTCCCCATACAGCAGAGGCCCAAAATAGGGAAACCCGTCCCGTCCCTGCCAGAGGGGCCTTGATACCCCGGGAACTTGGTCTTTTACAGGGGGCCCCCATCCAATCAAAAAAGGCCCGGGGGAAAGGGGTGGTGCGGGGGGCCCCATAGACTACAAAGAAAGGGAGAAAACCCGGGGTTTGGCCCCCCGAGACTTTGTTTTGGGTTTGTAAGAAAAATTGGGCCCCCAAGGGACATTTTCGGCCCATTTTTGTCCCGACGCCCCCAGATAAAAAGGGTGAGCGCGGGAAATTTCCCCAGAATCGGGTTCACCTGCTCCCCCTTTGGCCCATTGGTTTGGGAGGGTAATATGCTGCCCAAAAGTCCAACTTGTTTTGCGAGGGAGCATAGTGCACCCCAAAAATCGGGAAAAAAATTTTGAACACCAGGGTCGGAGCCCAATTTGGTGAAGGTAACCCATAAAATTGGGAAAACATGTCAAAAATTTATAACAAATTTGGGGAGCAGACGGCAGGCCAGGAGGGGCACGAAGGGACACTTCGAAAACCGGCCCTGTAACCACCCAATGCCCCAATTCCCAGGGGACCGGAAGGTCAGTAAATAAACCCAGGGCCAATGTGCCCAAAGGGGGATCTCTGCAGGGGCAGGGGAAATGCAAGAGACTTGCGGGCCTTTACGTGGGCCCTTTTCCAGCACATGTGATACAGGGAGCGGGGGAAGCCCCAAAAAAACCTGCCAGATGGGCCACCAGTATTTGCCTTAATCAAAGCTGGGGGATTTTCCGGGTGTTTTCCGGAAGGACCAGCCAAGAGAGGGGCTATGCCCCCTTTCCCTACACCATCTTCCTGCGTCCCGGGCCCAAACAAAAGCCCTTGCCATGGGGCCCTTCGGGAGATCTGGGGGAAGCCGCGTGAACCAACCGTTCGGGAAATGATGTTTTTTGTACACGGTTTTTTTCACCGCCCAAAAGCCCGGGACCCACGGAGGGGGTGCCCACCCTGATTTTTTCTCAGCGGGTCGGAAATGAATGCAAAAGGGTCGAAACGTGAGAAAAAAGAGACATGGGGTTTGGGCGAGGATTCAACGCTGGGCTTTTTGAAAAATACAGTAAATTCTTATAGTCCGAAAAAGATGTCGATAGGATGGGCGAGCCCCCCCAGAAAGATGTCGTCATTTCCTCCGGGGGCTAACTTGAGGGCCCAAAGATTCCCTCCCCAATGGCAAAGTTCTGCCCCGGCCGGGGGAAAAGGCCCTTAGAGAAAAACCCAACATGTGAGAATTTCCCCTTGGGACTTTTTCTTTGGGGACCCCCCCCTGCCCCCACAAAAAGCTCCACCTCCAAGGAAAAGGGCCCTTCTGGGGATCGGGCCAGCCCAAAAGGACAGGGGCAGTGGAAAAGGTTTTTTTAGATCAACAAACCCTTCTCAGCCTCTGGAGCCAGCATCTCGGGGTTCGCCCTTCTTCCTAGTGAGGCCCCGATAGGAGCCCCCAAAGTGGAGAAGGGGGGGAATAAATTGGGCGTTAAAAATTCGCAAAGCCCAGGAACACTGGATGGCCCAAACCCCCACAGGGCGAGGCCATTTTTAGCACCCGGGAGAGAGTTTAGCTGGGGCCAAACTTTAGGGCCCCTTGGGGGTGAACGAAAATAAACCCCAGGGGGGTAGGCTGGTCTGATTGGGAAAAACATTCTCCAACTTGGCGTACATCGATTGCTGGGGCAGACTTTTCAGAAAACCCGGCCACTTTGGGGGCGGTGCGTCGAAACAAGGGGGAAAAAAAAAAAGGGTGTCATCCAAGTACACTTTTAAAAACCCGTTACAAAAGATTTCCCGGGAAAACATCGTTAACAAATTTTTAAAAACCCTGCTGGAGTTTCAGAGCCCAAAGGGAACACTAGATATTCAAAAAGTCCCTCTCCCGGGGATTAAACGCCCTTTTCCCCCGTTTCCCCCTCCCAATTCTGATGAAAGGTTTTTAAAAAACCTTTCAATCCAACTTTGAAAACACTTTAGCCCCCTTTAGGCCCGTGAAAAGTTTTGCGATCAGGGGGGAGGGTAAACGGTTTTTTTTCGGTGATTTTATTTTAGTCCCCGGTAAATCCCAA
Source organism: Phyllomedusa bahiana (assembly GCA_025379985.1). Classification (NCBI taxonomy): domain Eukaryota; kingdom Metazoa; phylum Chordata; class Amphibia; order Anura; family Hylidae; genus Phyllomedusa; species Phyllomedusa bahiana. The sequence continues at coordinate 32,522 of JAODAL010032020.1, read as the reverse complement.
CACGGACGGAGGAACCAACCTTCTTCTTAAAGGGAAAAAAAACCCGGCCTCCGGCTGGGGAGGGGGACTTACGGAGAAACCCTTTTTTGGCCCAAAATTTTTCCTGTATGTAGGCCACATGGCCCGATTCCCCCGGTGGGCAACGGGTAGAACCCCCTTTCCCCGGGGGGACCCGGTTCCTGGAAAAGGGGTCAAAGGGGGAAGTCTAAGGCCGGGTTTGGTGGCAGCGTATCCCGCCTCCGTATCAGCCTCCTTCTCGGAAAACGTCCCCAAAGTCCTGGTACTCACCGGGAGGGCCCGGCAGAGGGTCGGCCCAACGGTGCGGGAAGAGGGAGGCCAAACCCGTGGGAAACCCCCAAGGGGAGGTTCTGGCATTCTGGCCCCAACGAAGGGCCTCACCTGTCTTCCCAATCCAGCGTAGGGGCGTGACGTTGCAGCCAAGGGAAACCCCAAAAAGGATCGCCGAGGAAGAAAGGGACAGAACCGTGGAACCTGATCTTTTTCCCCTTTTTGAGCCCCCACCCGGAGAGTCACAGCTGGGTTTTTACTGGATTTGGGGTCATTTAGGACTCCCCACTAAACCCAAGAAATCAAACAAAGGTTTTTCCCCGGCGGAAATACAGGCCGTGGTACCGGTTTTTTCCAAAAAGGCATGGATAAATTCCCCGGGTGACCCCGAGTCCCCGAAAGGGTGGGCCCCCGGAACGAAGAACCACGTCAGACATCACCTCCACTGGCATCATCCCAAAATTTTGGGGAAAGAAAGTTTCACCAAGGCCCCTCCTACGGCACCTAGGGAAAAGCGTTTTCCCGAAAGCTGAGGAAAGAAAGGGCAGCTTCTGCGGAAGGGGGTCCGGGCTGGCGCAGAAGAAAATAGCTTTTTCTTTACGATTGGGGGTTCCCGCTCTTTGCTTTCCTTTTAAATGGGCCCGGTCCCCTTTGCATAGGTTCCCCCTCTGGGCTTGAGGAGGTGGAATTGTAGAAAGCTGGGAAAACAGGAGCCAGGGGAAAACGACGACGAGGGGGAAACAGCCTCTCCCCTTTTTTGGGGAAAACCTTCCTCCTCCATTTAACCTTTAAACGAGCAGTGGGAAGGTGGGAATTTAAATTTTTTAGGGGGGGACGGGGGGTCTCCCTTTCTGCCAAAACGTCCTTTTTCCGGGTGGGGCAAACCCTTTTTGAAAGGGGGCGGGAGGGGGGCGGGAATTTTCCCCTGCGAGCTCCAAAGCCCGGGGAAGGAATTGAACCGCATAGTCTCCCACAAAGGACCCGCCCTACAAGGGTCAAGAGGGCGGTTTCCCCAGAAAGGGAAGCAAAGCGCCCGCTCCTTTTAAAACGGGGCGGAATTCCTGGGGGAAGGTCTAAAGGGCCCCAGCCCCAGGGTCTTTCCCCCGTCCCGAGGGGGGGTTTTTTTCCCAAACCCGGGGCCCCTTTCCCGGGAAAATTTTTTAACTATTTTTTCCCCTAGGCCAAAATTAAACTCAAACATTTCTCTATCTATTAAACACTAAAAAAGTAAAATTTTTTAAATCTAACTCTTTAAACCCCTATACACACTATTTAAAACCTGATCTCTATCCTCAACATTTAACCCTTTTTTTCTTCTGAAAGAGGAAATAACCCCTTTTTTCATCAAGTCTGGGGGAAAAAACCCCCTATTAACAGGAGGAGCCCTTATATCTATAGCAAAGTACTAGTCCAAAAGGGATCCAACCAACTACTTGGCAGTCGTCCCTAATCTCATAGACACAGAACAAATAAGCCCCCTTTTACACCGTCGCACGGGTGACCTTGTAACAAGGTGAGAGTCAAAATTTTAAAAACCATCCCTGACCTCCCCGACAGTTTCGCCAGCAACCTGGCTTTTATTAAGGCTTTTTAGAGGTCCCCAAATCACAATGGGCCCTGAACCTCATTTCCCTTTTTTATATCATTTAGGTAAACACCCCATTCGGGTGCTCACCATTACCCCATCAAAACCACAAAAAGCCCACCCCCCTTCCGCGCGCGCACACCATAACATTCCTGCGAAGCTGCCACCATCTCCATGAGCCAAAAACCCTTCATCAAATTCGCCTCTCCAAAAAGGGGCTTGCGCCCCATCTTCCCGTATTCCCGTCCCAAAATGCACTGCACAACAAAGCAGGAGGCTCAATCCCTGGGCAACGTTCTTTTCTGTCCATTCATAGGAAAACAAAAGTTTTTTGTTAATCCCTTTGATAAAAAGTTTTTGAGATAAACAATTCATCTTTTTAAAACCAAGGGGGGTTTAGGGCTATGTTACCTGCCCCAAAATTTTGGGAAAAACCATACAAATTTTTTCGTCGTCGGATCTCGAAACCTGAGTACTAAAAACTAGAGGTACACCCCCAGCAAGACACATTTTTGGAAGTACAAAATCAAAAATAAGGTGCTAAAATTTTGGGGCAAATGTTGAAAAAGCGGGGGAAAAAAGGGCGATTTGGATGTAGTTTTGTTCAGGAAGGGGGCAAGAGGGATACACAACTCAATACATGAAACCTAAAGGCCTAAATGAAGCTTTTCATTTTGGGTTTTTATTTGACTTGCGTTTCCCCTATATAAAAATTTTTTTGAAAAAACATGATATATGTGATTAATAGGGTCAAGGGGAAATGTAGCACAGTTGAAATTACAAGGAAGCATCAACATATATGTGTTTTTTTTTTTTTTGGGTTTTTTTTGTTTTTTTTCCCCCCTCCCTTCCATCTCCCTCGCGCCCCTCCCCCTCCCCTCTCCCTCCCCCTTTTGCCTCTATTTTTCCCTCATTGTCCCTAGGTCCTGTAATGATACAAATTCATCACGTGGGGCCCGGGTTTCATTTAACAAATTGGGGATGCATTTGTATTGCTTTCAAGGGACTGTTCATGTGTGATTCATGATTGAATTTTTTTTCCTGCTTGGGGGGGCGGTTTCGGGTGCAGGCGGATGCAGCGGGATGCGGTGACTTTTGAGGATCGAGTTCTTACTGCCCCCCATTTTGATTGGGGATTGAGGGGCGGCGTGAGCCTAAGAGAAATCTTAAAAGGGAACTTGTAGGTCAGACTGTGGTGGGGGGAGGGTTACCATAAGCCTACGTTTATTAAAATAGTTGAATTTTACTGGAAAGAGAAGTGTTTATGAATATAGTTTTGGACAATACTATACAATGCAGTTGAACATTATTTAAGGGGGCCCTGCAGCTCTATTGGAATGAAAAAGCATATTACATACATAGAGAAAACTTTATGGGAAATAATATGAAAATGGTCTATTGACAGTGGAGTTCATATTCCCCAAAGAATAGCATATTAATATTAAGGAAGGGGGTTATGGGGGTGACAAAAATGGCAGTGTGCTGTGTAATGTGATACCTATCGCTTATTTTATTCAGTGAGGCACCATTGCAATAATATAGAGAAGTGAGATGGAAGTCCATCACAGTCAGGGGTAGGGGTTTTTTGGGGAGTGCATTGGCACGGGCAATACGTAAGTGGGCGCAAGCCCCTTAGGGAAAGGCGAAAATTTACTGAATTGTTGGCTCATAAGCATGGTGGCACTTCACAGGACATGTTATATGTGCGCCGCGGGAAGGGGATGGGCTTTATGTTATTTTTCTTGAGGGTAATTGGGGAGCACCTGAATGGGGTGTTTTTCCTAACTAAAAAAAAAGGAAAAAGCTCGACCACATGTACGGACCTCTAAAACCTTTATAAAGCCAGGTAGCTGGGGAAACATGTCGCAGGCAGGCATGAGTTTTAAATTGTGATCTCTCACCCTGTCTACAAGGGACCTGCTGCCGACGTGCACAAGGACCTTATTTTTTCTGTGTCATGAATTTGGGGCATGCCCAAGAGTTGGCTTGGGATCCCTTTACTGAAGAGTACTTTGCAAAGATAAAGGGTCTTTGTAGGCCCCTTGTTGGGCCCCCCGGGGGGAAAAGTGCCCCTTGTGGGTGACCGGGGTTTTGGGGTTGGCTGGCCCCGGGGAAAAGAGCCGGGGGGCCCTGCGCCCGGGACCACCAACCTCGTTTCCCCGGTTTGCCCCGGGAGGGGCCCGGCCTTGTCCAAGGGCGCGCCCGCCCCGTTTCTGGTGATTTAAAGGGCCACGCCCAATTGGGGGGAAAAACCTGGGGGCCCTCCAAAAATTAAGTAAAGTCCAAATAAACTCTTTCTGGGAAAGTGTGATCTCTCCACATCTGTCTACAAGTGTCACCTGACTGCAGACGGTGTCAAAGGGGGCCTTATTTGTTCTGGTGTCTATGAGATTAGGGACGACTGCCCAAGTAGTTGGCTTGGGCCCTTACTGAAGCTTGTCTTTGACTAGAGTTATAAAGGCTCTATCCTGTATATAGGTGGGGTTCCACCAGGAACTGATGATAGAAAGGGAGTTATTCCTCTTTCAGAAGCAAAAAGGGTTAAATGATGAGGATAGAGATTCAGGTTTTTAAATAGTGTGTATAGGGTTAAGAGTTAGATATAATAAATTTACGTTTTAGTGTTTAATAGATAGAGAACTGATAGAGTTTAATTTTGCCTATGGCACAATAGTAAATATAGTGATCAAAAGTCACTCTTTGTTCTCTTGCGAGATTCCCAATTTTTTGGAGATTATGTCACTCTATCTGTGTCTCCGTGTGCGTTCCTAACAGTCCCTAACAATGGCTCAGTTTTTACAGGGGATAATTATGGATAATTCTGGATAATTAACATGAAATTTTGCCAGATCAGACCTTTAGGGTATGTTCACACAGCGTTTTTGGATACGATTTCAGGTCCGTGTTGGATCAGAAAATCGCATCCAAAATGTCGCATCGATCGGACCCAACACTGATCCAACGCGCAGCTGCATGTTTGGATGCGTGTTGGATACAGCAGGATCGCACCCTGTAGTTTATCATAGGGCTCCTGCTGCGCCTTTCAGACCAGGAATTGACATTCTTGGAACGGATCCAAAAGATGCAGTGAGACACACAGCGGCGATCACTCGTGTGAACACCGATACGTGTTTTACATTGCGAGCAGTGTAAAATTGCCCTGCTCATTGTTAGATGTGTGTTAGGGTCCGTCTAGACGGACCCAAACATGCATCTAAAGTACGTATGTTAACACCAGACCCAAAGCACAGTGTAAATACCTTAGGGGGGCAGTGCAATCAATTCTGTTTATTTTTTCGTTGTTTATTTTTGTTACTTCACAATATTAGGAATTTTTTTGTTATATATATTTTTGAAAACAATTTTTAAAAAAAAAAATGTTACTATAATTTTAGTAATTTTTTACTATAGTGGATTTGGAACATGCTTTGGGTGATGTACTGCAATATAATGGCATTTCACTGATCTCGTATTACATATGGTCTGTGGCAGGGTGTATAGGAGCACAATCATTGCAGCCATTAAGGCCTTCATTAGGCCATCGAATGCCTTGCAAACTGAATGACAATCAGGTTAGGGCAATCGGGCGGAGTAGGGACAACTTACTCTTCGTAACAAATTTTGATGTTCACAGTTGCATTGACCATGCATGTAAATGGTTAAGTGGCCAGGATCTGAATGATCTCCAATCCCTGACGCTGACGGTGAGTGCTGGCTGTAATTATCTGCACCACCGGCCTGGTATGGAGTGTGTTTATATGTGATCCTGCTTTCATAAACCCTTAACAGCACAATGATGACAATTAAGTTATTTTGCATTAAAAAGAGTTGGCCTCATGCAGACAATTGATGACATATCACTTATGATATGCCATCGTTGTGTGATACGATTTGGTTTCATCTCTGGGACTGGCGCTGTCTCCAGATGACGACCCGAAAACTCTCTATCTCTGAGGGAGGAGGTGTTGGACTCTCCCATAGACATCAGCTGTAATTGGAATGCCCATTCATGTCTATGGGAGAGTCATGACCATCTCTTTACTCAGAACGGAGTAGTTTCAGGTCGTTTAGGAGATGCAGATTCCAGAGGTGGGTCCCACACCTATCAGACAATGATGCAAAGAGAAAAAGTGCACAAGCGCTCCCTAGTGTAATAAATTCTCACAAAGTGGTGTGTCATATACTCAAAACAACACATCACCTTGTATTGTTGGTTCCAGAAGGCACAACTCTCCAAACAGGCGTTTCCAAAACAATCAGGTCCAAAAAATCAATCCGCAGCTGGTTATGTCTATTCTGATCACCCTTCTGCGGGGATCAGAGGAAGTGTAGAAAGCAGATACGGTGCTAGCTGCTTTGGAGTTCGGGGTGGCAAGTTCCTCCTCACTCATACAATAACCTGCGAAGGTTCTCCTCTTCCAAGGACAGACTTTTATTTTACTTTAAAAACAATGCGTTTCGTGTTCCCATGTGAACACTTCATCAGGTTTCCATGGAAAGATGGGCTTCACAAGGGAACTAAACACCTGATATCTGAGGTATCACAGCGGAAGTATACTAAAGGTATTTAGTTCCGTTGTGAAGCCCGGCTTTCAATGGAAACCTGATGAAGTGTTCACATGGGAACACGAAACGCGTTGTTTTTAAAGTAAAATAAAAGTCTGTCCTTGGAAGAGGAGAACCTGCGCAGGTTATTGTATGAGTGAGGAGAAACTTCCACCTCGAATTCCAGAGCAGCTAGCTCTGTATCTGCTATCAGACAATGATGGCATACCATAGCAATATACTATCATGGTCTGTAGTTCGGCAACCCCTTTCAAGGGTTAAAAACTGTGTGCATGGGCTGTAGTCAGCCAATGTCAATAAACCATCCAATAATCTGAGTAATCTGGTAATCCAGAACTTTGTCATACACGCTAGACTGTCACAATTTAATATATTTTTTAAAAAAAATAATAGTAACTTTACCTCCAGACATGTGAACAAGGAAAAAAATGTCCTCATAAGAGGTCGTTTTATCTGTCTCACCACGTGTGTTGCGGCACAGTTTGATCATCGGAGCCGCAGACGAGGATGGGGAAAGCTTTCATTCAACGTAACAGTGTAATATAATGGGGGAGACAAATGTAAGGGTGTATGAACATAATGAAACATTTTTTCCATCCTGCTTGACACAAAGCACTTTTTTGTCCTGATTTAAATAGGTCAAGTCTTGTGGCAAATACACAAGATCTGGGAGAGATTTCCAGGGCCGCCACCGCTCCTCCGAGCTATTGTAGTTTGATTAGGAATAAAATGATGTGAAGAAAGGAGCAAGGAATTACGGTGAGACTATTGAGGAGCTATGACTATTATATGAAACCGCTGTTCAGCAAAGCTATAAAAAAACTTCTCTATCATATTTACTTGTCTCCTCTGCAATTTTTCATGACCATGTTCACACATTAAACACGGAACACGCGCCTACATCCTGGAGTATTTTACACCCAATTCACATGTGCAGAAGAATGAACACTGCAGATTTTAAAATCTGAACTCTGCTCGTGATTGCTGTGCCATCCACAAAGAAAAGCTGCAGATTAGCTTATTGAATTACAACATCTGGCGGGCAGGATCTGTCAGCACATCCACATCAGAAAAATTGTGAGTTTCAGTCGTTTTTTTATATAAAAAAAACTCAACGGCAGCTTTTTCAAACTCATGAGGTTATTGCAAAAAGTAGGGGACTAGGGTGGCATGTATGAAATTTGGCATTTAATTATATGTGCATATTATTAGTATAAGAATGTGACTGATTTATAAACAGTCTCTACCCGCTCAGGCGCTTCTAGGTTTACATACGCATTCTGGCCCTCAGGTAAACCACTTTTAAAGTGCTAACCTGTCTCCAGGCAGTAACTGTTGCCTGGATTGGCCGTAATGAAGCTATAAATGTGTAGTTGTATGGTTGTAGTGCCTCCCACATGCCCCCCCCGAAGTCAGGTGCATTACAAAGTGCTGCGGGAGCTCTATAATGCGCCTGATACTTGCATACGGGAGGCATTACACTAATTCGAACGGGGTGCGCCTTTGTCAGGCTGAAAATAAGCCAGACTTCTGCCGCAGCCCCATTCATACATGCCGCCCCTAGTGTTGGAAAACAGATGTCTAGATCATACTTGCCAATTTCTGAAAGTGTCCTTCAGGGAGATTTGTAGTGCTCTCCATAGTAGGAAAACTGGGTGCCACCAGTGGGAGATGGGGGGTCAGTATCAGCAAGACAGGGGACAAGGAGGAGGTAAGGAGTGGAGAAATCTACTCACCTATCCTCTCTGTTGGTGTGCACGTGCTAAAGAGGCTGTGTGTGTCCTGCAGCTAGACTTTGTAGTCTAGCTGCAGGGGAGGCCCCCTGCCATGAGTGGTGTCAGAGCATCATTTTAGGATGCTATCCTGGTCCCACTTCCACTTCCATTTGGCTGCAGGAGATTCCCCAACTCTCCCAGGTGAGCGGGAGGTCTCCCCTACTTCCAGTAGTCCCCCGCCTAAACCAGAAGAATTGGTAAATATGGTCTAGATACATCCTGTGCCCTGTGATATCTGCCATCAAGATATCAGCAGCAGGTTCTTTAAAGAGGTTTAACCATGAAGGAATTTCATGCCTGGTTTTCTTGCTTCAGGTTTCAGTGTTTACATAAGGACTGTATGATTTGTTTGAATTGCATATCATGGGACACAGCAGGCTTGACATCACCATGCCTTTCCCCACAGTGTGTTCAGTCTAGTCAAACAAAGATCTCCTTATGTAAGGAGCTACAATGTAGCTTAGTGGTTAGCACTTCTGCCTTTCAGCATAGGGGATCCTAGGTTCAAAACCTTGCAGGAACCAAAAGTTGATTTTTTATTCTCAATGCATATACCTGATTGTTTTTTTTCCCTTTTATTTATTTGCACTGTTTGACTAATTACTAAGGAGTACAGAGGACAGGAGTTGAATGACAGCACCTGGGGCTGAACACTCATGTAAGGGTTCGGTGGATTCGCTGGTCCACCGCAAGCGATGATAGTTAAGCCACGCCAGGGAATGGAGTCTAAGTAGCCCCCGGTATTCACCAGAGCCTGCCGCAAAGCGGGATGGACTTGCTGCGGCTGAGGCTACCAGGTCGTTACCCCTGACGTGACTTGCTTGCGGTAGCGGCCCGGGGGACTGCGTGGTACAAAATCGTAATCCAAAGGCGTAGTCGGGGACAGGCAGAAGGTCTGGCAGGCGGGAGAGGTTCGTGGTCAGAGACTGGCAGAAGTCAGGCAGGCGGGAAACAGGGAAGGTCAGGAAACGTAGTGGAACGGACGGTACACGTAATCAATACGGACTCTAAACACTCTCCAAACTCACTGAACGCACACCAACAATCTGGCAGTGAGTGCTGGGGCGTATTACCTTAATAGGACCAGCGCCCGGCAATAGGCCAATTACCGGGACACTGGCCCTTTAAATCTGGACCAGCCATCGCGCGCGCGCGAGGGGGTGAGCATGCGCACGGCGGCCGGGACGGACAGGAGCGGCGTGCACCGGAGCACGGCCAGGTAAGAGAGCCGGCGTGGGAACGGGGGTGGTCGCGTGTGACAGCGATGCCCGCGCCGGACCCCCAGCAGGCAGGGGAACGGCCGCAGGGCCGCGGGCCCCGGGCCCCCTTGACAGTACCCCCCTCCCTTAGGTCTCCCCCTCTTTTTTTGAACCTAGCAAGGAGATCAGGTGACAGGTTGCCTTCAGGTTCCCACGAACGCTCCTCTGGCCCGAACCCCTTCCAGTCAATGAGGAAGAACCGCTTCCCCCTTCACGTCTTCTGCGCCACACCTCCTTGACCTCGAAGATGTTATCAGAATTGGCCACAGGAGAAGGCGAGACAGATCCACGGGAGAAGCGATTCAGCACCACCGGCTGAGGAGAGAGACATGGAAGGCGTTCGGGACACGCAGAGGGGGAGGCAAGCGGAGCTTGTAGGAGATCGGGTTAAGCTGACGAAGTACCACAAAAGGCCCAAATATTTGGGCCCAACTTGTAGCTGAGCACCTTGAAGCAGATGTACTTGGCCAATAGCCAAACCCTATCACCTGGCTTAAATACGGGAGGTCGTCTCCGGTACCTATCGGCCTGAACTTTAGTGCGAGTGGAAGCCCGAAAAGGCCTGACGAGTGACTTGCCAGAGTGACTTGATGTCCGTTTTGGCATCCATGGCAGGAACGTGACACGAAAGGGCTAGGGAGAGGGGGCGGGGATGTAACCCAAACACAATAAAAAAAAGGGGGCGGCTCTAGCGGACTCTGAGTCTAGGGAATTAAAGGAGAATTCCCCCAGGGAGAAAAGGGCAGACCAGTTATCCTGACGGGCAGACACAAAATGTCGCAGATAAGTGCCTAAGACTTGGGTTTACCCTCTCCACCTGCCCGTTGGTTTGAGGGGGTTGCAACAGAAGTCCCTAAACCCGAACTCGCACAAAACCCGCCAGAATTTAGATACAAAACGGGGACCCCCTTACAAGATAATATGCAAAGGGACCTTTAGCAAAATTGGGGGAAAAAGAGGGGGGCCACGGGGGTCCGGGGGTAACCCCGGGGGAACAAAGTCGCCATTTTAAAATTGTCAACCCCCACCCAAGACCGTTTTCCCGGATGGGGCCGGGTAGGTCCGTAACAAAATACAACAATAGGGGACCAGGGTTTCTCTCACCAAAGCTGAAGCAACCCCCGGTCGACAGGAATTTTTTTACGGGCACGGGAGTACAGCCAAACAAAGTCTCAACGTCCTTGAGAGGGGGGCCCCCAAATAGATGGGGGAATCATTGTAAGGATTTGTGAACCCAATGCCCCAGCTGTACGAACAAAATCCCCTTTTTAAAGGGATGGGGGGCGAGACGGGACGGACGTGGGTCTTTCCCAGGAAATTTTGAAGATCCACGGGAGCTCCCGAGGAACCTTCCGGGGGGAAAGTGCTCGGGTCCCCAACCCACCGTGCCCCGGGGATCTAAGAGAGCTCTCCCCTGACGTTTTTTTCAGGGGTGGGAAGTTAAAAAAGTTAAAAGGGCGAAGAAAAACACCTGGGGACAAATTCAATCGCGACAGCTTGGGAGAATAAAATTCTTGTGGTCGGAAGATCTCTAGGGGATGGCAGCCCCCCAGCAAGTGACCCATTCTTCTAACTAACTTTATAGCCATAGTTTTCCCAACCGATATGAAATTTACTTGGGAATAAAGGGTTTTGAGAAATCCACATGTCCCAACTCCCCAAAGGGAAAACTTTTGAAAAGAACACGCCCACCAACGGGGGGGCGACCTCTAAGATAAAAACCCCGTGGGGCCACAAAAAAAGGGGCAAAGCAATCAGTTTTTGACGTTAAAGGGCCCTTGGCTTCAGGGGAAACCCTGATTTGGGGGTTGGGACCCTTCTTTGGGGCTACCGTGGAGCCACCCAAGAGGGGGAAATGCGGGAAAAAATTTCCTGTAATAATTGCAAAACCTAAAAACGCTGGGAAAGGGTCGGGGGCCCACCGTCGGGCCAATCAGGGGCCCCTGGAAACTTGAGGGGCCCATTGAAGACCTTATCAGACGATGTACCCTAAAAAGGCAGGATGGTGCGCTCAACAGCACCTTCTCCAGCTCATAAATTGTGTTACAACGTCGTCACCTGTCACAGTTGCTGATCCTCTAAGATCTGAAAAAGATAAAGAATGTCTCCAATAACTATACACAGACTATATAATCGCAAGAGCTCTTGACAAGTTCAACACACCGAGCGCAAGACCAATCATACAGATATCGATAGGCCATCACAGGTGAAGCGTTTTCCATCTCCCGCCCGTTAACAATCAATTGGTAAGCACCCGCAAGATCCAGTTATAGAAAAAAATTTTGCGACACTACTCAAATACTCTAGATCAACAGGGTATCTGATTCTTTAGGTTATTTTTTTTGTTAAATTTTTTTGTTTTTTGTTTAAAGGGCCACTGATAATCGATACAGTCCGATGCTCCATCGTTTTTTCGACAAAGAAAAATCCCTCCCGTCAGGCAAGACGACTTGCTTATACACCCTTTACGGAGATTCTCTAGATATACTCATACATACGCCTTAGTCTCCGACAAAGAGTATAGAACTCTCCTCGGAGATATACCGTTGCAGATCGATACAATCGAAGCCGTGCGGGCAAGTCCTCGGCTTGTCATTTCGGAAAAGACATCGGCAAGTCCTGGAAAGAGCAGGCAACCTGCCAGATACATCGTAGGTTTTGCAGAGCAGTCCGTGAAGCAGGCGATCCCTAGCAATCGTGAGTAGCTCCGGCCCCAACGTAGAATATCGCCTTGTTCCAGTCAGGGTCGAGCATGCTCTTGTAAACCCAGGAAGGCCCAGAAGATCTCAGAAGAGGAACACAGCACGCAGTTTCACATTTCCTGTGAAGCGTCGCAATCTGCAAGGAAGAGCGTCATTGCAGAACCGAATGGCATCCTGAGGCATTCGCCACTGACAGAGGAACAAACATGGTTCTGCAAGTTCACCTGAACCAACTGGGACATCCACGCATACTATAAAGTTACCATCGACCCAGAGTCCTAAGCTGCTGAAAGGTCTGCCGGTGAAATTCCTCAAATACCGGAGATCATTCGGTGAAAGCCGCACTGACACCTAGATTCCTCTCTCGACCAGCCCATAGTGCGAGAGTGTTTCGCCGGACGCACGCGGACAGTCCTCCATAAGTGGCCGGAACCATCACAATAGAACATACTGCCTCATCGACGCTGAAGAGCGTTCTTCCTTAGCCAAGTGAGCCCTTTCAACCTGCATGAGTCGTCCTCATGAACCGTTGTGGAGAAGTAGCTTGAAAACGAAGCTAAGCGAGGTAGCCCCTGTCGATAAGCTCGCTTGAGACAGCTCAATTGTCTCTCCGCAAAGCAATGTCGTCCGGTTGGCCAACCGAATCAAATCCGTCCAGAGAAAGCAGATCCACGACCTCGAGCTCATCTTTAACCTTCCCAAGGCCTTGCCAGAAGGTCGCCACCAAAGCCTTATTATTCCGAGTCTATTCGGAGCTAGATGCGGAACGGCACCGATACTGACACACGTACGTCACCCAGACGAGCGAATTGCTCGAGCTCAGCATTGAGATCGACCATTCCGCAAAAGTACGAACCCAGGAGAAGGCTTGCAGAAATACCTGTCAACGGATCTCCTCAGTCCCATAGCGGGTGGCCCAGGCCAGAGAGCTTCGCCTTTAGAGGCTAATTATAAGCCACTTTTTACCTCTCAGTAGGTAATTGATGACCGCAACATCTCAATTGAATGTGCTCGACTGATGAACCTTTGGCTCTTCTTGTCTCCCATCGACGAAGGGATCCAGTGCAAGAAGGTCCCGATGCATAGCAGTAGGCCATGCGCTCAGATCGACTGGATCTGCGAGCGCAAGCAGCCGTGTGCGTAGACGGCCGCAAGGTCCTGCATCAGTGGCCGCAGCTGGTCAATGCCTGCTCTGCTGGGCATAGCCGTCGTACACTCCCGATTCAGCAGATATTTCTGGCGGAATCCATGGCCAAATTGTACTGTTAAAGGGTTCGGTGGCTTCCCTGGACCACCGCAAGCGATTATAGTTAACCACCCAGGAACAGTCTAATACCCCCTTTTTTCACCAGAGCCGCCGCAAACGGGACGGAACTTGCTGCAGCGTACTACAGTCTTACCCCTACTGACATGCTTGCGGTACCGCGTACTGCATGGTACAAAATCGTAATCCAAAGCGTTATCGGACTAGCAAGAAGTCTGGCAGGCCAAGTTTCGTGGTCAGAGACAGGCAACGAACAGCAGTGGCAACATTGCAAGAGTCAAGGAAACGTATCGAACGGACTGGAGTACATTGGTAATCAATACGGACACTAAAACACTTCCAAACTCACTGAAACCACACCAAGCAATCTGCATGAATGCTGGGGGGTCGTATACCTTATATAGGAACCACTCCGCGCAATAGGCCAATTACCGGACACTGCCCTTTAAATCCTACCAGCCGTCCGCACAGCGCCCTAGGCGGGCTGCGCACGGCGATGGAACGACCAGACAAGCGCTGCACACGAGCACGCCAGGTAAAGACGAGCCGCGTGGAACGAGGTGGTCCTGACCGCGTCCCCGCCGACCCCAGCAGCAGGAAACGCCGCAGGGCCCCCCTAGCGCGCCGCCGTGACAACTCAGTAGCTCCTGAAGAGAGGTGAGGTCTGACATGTCTGACCTAGGAGTGGCAGCTCTCGTCACTGTCGAATCCCTTATTGGAGCCGAGTCAGCACCTTCACTTTTTACAATGCTCCCAGTAAAAAAAAAAAAAAAAATGATATTAAATGTTCAAACTTCAATAAAGTTCAAAAAGTTCAAAATTCAAAACACATTTCACAATTAAAAAAATAAAAAATCAACTAGAAAATTAAATCATCTGTATTGCTCACTTAAAAGTCCAATCTATTAATACATTTTTTATCACGCACGTTGCATACAAAATTCATATAAAAAATTCCCAAATCTAAAATTGCAGATGTTTTTTGCTCGCTTTCCTTTACCAAAAATTTTAATAAAAAAATATCACAATGCTGTAACCAAAAATGCGTTCCAATGAATACCCATACTTCAGTCCACCAAACACAAGCGCTCGCACAGATCCATAGAGGGAAAAATAAAAAATGTATAGGTCTCAGAATGCAAAGCAAATGAAAAACTAAATAAAATCCGAATCGTACTGGCTCACAGAATGCAGACAACATGTCATTTACACCACACCTCCAAAAAAAGATGGCGCAATTTATTTTTTTATACAATTTTTCACTTAAATGAAGGACAGATATAAGTTTTACTGTAGGTTTCAGGATCCATTTGGCCTTATTTTCGTATGCATCAAAATGCTCTGCCCTGCATGTTCCTCAAAAAAAAAAAGTTGCAGTGTGCTGAGCAATTCATGCCTGAAAGAGGCACGCATAAGGAAATCCCAAGCCATGAACGGTGGACTTGGTATGTACAATGGTATTTAGGTGTACGTGCACAGTATATCCACTTGGATCCATGAACCAAGTTTCCCAGCAGAACATTGCCCAACACATTGTCCCCACAGGCTTGTCCTCTTCCCATAATACATCCTGATGTCATCTTTTTCTGGCTACCCACATGATGTAAAAGAAAATCTGAATTATCAGACCAAGCAACCTTCTTCCATTGCTCCATAATCTGGTTTTGATTTGCCTATTGTTCGTGTTCTTTTGTGTTGGCTTGAGTCGACCATCTGTGCTCTCAGCCAAGCTGTGTCAGCAGGAACTTTCTCAGCAATTTGTTCTCCAGTAGCTCCTTGGTAGGATCATCCCAGACGCGTGCATGAATGAGCCCTGAGTGCTTATGACCCTTTTACTTCTGTGCATCACTTTTTGTCAGAACAAACCTTTGCATATGGGACGCAAATGCATTGATGAAGCTGTAGCCGTCATGATAATCTGTCCCTTTTCTATCATGTGTCTTTTTCTTGTGGACTCTTAGAGCCAAATTTTCTTCACTAAGTTGTTCCACTAGCCATTTTACTGTTATGATGTAATTACAGCTTCACCTCACCTGTATGAGTATAAAAATGAACCAGATCATCTTCTCCCATTGAACTTTAATGGGTTTAGTGTTTGACTCAAACCTCGTACCGAAGCACCATACGAGTTCGAATTCGAGCTCAGAACACGCACATTTTTACTGTTTGCTCATCACCTAATCATTAAGAACCTCTATGTAAAACTGACCGTGAAGATTATAAGGTTATTACTATCATCACAGCTGATCTATCATATATATACTAGTATATATATAGATATAGTATATAAAATACAAATATATATAATATATGATCAAAGCGCATGTTGTTGCTGGTTGCACAATATATAGTTTTGTTGCCACTGATTTAGTCATTAAAAACCAGAAGGCAATAGCCTGTATTGCATGACACTGGATATCTATCCAGAGAGCCTTCATTTTGCAGGTAAAATGCTCTTTGATACCAGAAATTGTCGATAAAACAAAACTCTGTGTCACACTCTAAGATGGCTTCCATGACAATCCTCATTAACTATTGAATTTGAGTAGGGGAAATTGGTTTTATTGTAGCAGTCTCAAAGAACTTGAAGGGCCATAGCTGTCGAACTGTTGGGTCAGAGACTGCAAATGGAGCAGGTTAATGTACGGTGGATTGAGCTAATCTCTTGTGCACCTTTGTTGGCCGACATCTGGTCATATTTTTATTTGTAAATTATACGTACTAAACAATAATTGGAAAATGGTTTTGGTGGTTGAATTTTAAGAAGACGTCTGAGTTTGCCTCTCTGCCAGATGGCCAGGTTAAATGATGCTCCCAATCCCATATCAGGGCTCCATCTGAGATTAGATAAAAGACATTTCAATTAACACGGAAAGTCCTCTCTTGTTCTGTTTAATTATTTTTGTGATGTGACTATATGGTAGTGCCGGTTTCCAGACAGCTGTAATCTGATATTCAGATCACTATTTTACTAAACTGTTTACTTCACATAGAAATGAGGTGGAGCTGGCCATAGACTTTAGATGATTTGGCTGACAGCTATCTTCCAAGCCCCCAATTACGTACCCATCCAATATCTCTTCAGCCCCCAATTAACATGCCCATTCAGTACAATGGAGATGGAGTAATCCTGGATTTTTATTGGGGGTAGGAGTTGGCTATTCATTCAATTGTTTTTAGGTATTTAAATGTTTGGGAAAGGCAGAAATGCAGAGTGAAAGAGGCAAAAAGCAAGAGGCAGAGGTATGTGCAGTCATGTACAGTAGCTGTAGGAAGGGCCCACAAAATAAACACCACTGGTGGACCCCAGAATCAAATTCACCAGTGGGCCCCCGAATCAATTTCACCGGTAGGCTCTAGGCACCCTTATATTACACTGGGATAGCATGTTGAGTTAGGGCATGTCCCCACGGCACGGCTTTGCGGCTGGTTTTTCAGACGGTTTGCGGTTTTGAAGACCGTCTGAAAAACCGGCCGGAAACGAACACAACGAGCTTCTATGGAAAACCTTTACAGCAGTCCCCACTGCACGGGTTTTCTACATGGATGGAATATGAGCATGTGAATGGGAAGGGGGAGGGCTTTTCTCTGCTTATCGTGGAGAAAAGCAGACCCCCTCCCCCCTCCCGGCGGTGGGGACGGCACACAAACCGGACACATACCGGTCGGTTTATCCGACCGGTATTTGTCCATTGCTGTAAATGGCCCCTTAAGGCATGTCCCCACTGCACGGGTTTTCGACCGGTTTTTCAGCCGGTGTGCAGTTTTTCAGACCGCCTGAAAAACCGGCTGAAAATGAGCACAATTGTGCTCTATGGAAAACCCGTGCAGCAGTCCCCACTGCACGTTTTTTCCACTAGGCGGTTTTGCCGCCGGCGTTCTGGCGGCAAAACATTGAGCAAGCACCATCTTCCGTCCGGTTTTCGGACGGAATCTGTGTTTCTCAGTGGGAGGAGGGAGGGCTGTTCTCCGCTCATTGCGGAGAGAAGCCATCCTCCCCTCCCCCCCCGCGCGGCCGTGGGGACGGGCGCAAAACAGGACAAATACCGGCCGGCAAACCGGCCGGTATTTGTCCTATGCCATGAGGATGCGCCCTTAGGGTGCGTTCACACGGCAAAGGACAAAAACAGCTCTGTTTTTGCCTCGGCGGAACCGTCCATTTCAAACAGTTTTTGGACTGTTTTTGTCACAAAAACTGGTCTGTTTTCCGGCTGTTTTCGGTTTTTTAACTGTTTTTGTCCTGGTTTTCCCAGAGGTTTTTGGACTGTTTTACAAGCTGAATAGTGTACTGAGTGCAAGAAAGCATGTGATTTTTTTTCTCTCCACAATTTAACAATGATGCACAAAGGCCAACTTTTTCACTTTCACTTTAAGCACATGTGCATGTTAACAGCATAAAAATTTGGTAAGTTTAGGCTAAAAAGTGGATTTATAGACTCTCGTTCACACTGACGAGCTTTGCAGGACCTTCCTGTGTAAAAAAAAGTGCAAAAGGACCTAAAAAAACACACCCACTATAGGCGAGATCATTCTTCACTTTTTTTTGCAAAAACCAAAAACTGCGCCAAAAAACTGCTCGCTCCGTTTTGAGCGGTTTACATTGACTACAATGTTAATTTTCCGTCTAGAAACCGGTCGGAAGAATTAACATGTTCATTGTTTTGCTGTCCGCCGGCGGTGTGAAAAACCGCCCGGCGGAAAAACAGTTCAGTGGGGACTGCTGTGCGGCTTTTCTATTGAAGTCTATGGGAGAGAGTTGCTTTCAGGTTTTCAGACAGTTTCTAAAACCGCAAACCGTCGGAAAACCGTCCAAAAACCCTCGCCGTGGGGACAAGCCCTTATGGCAAACGGCAAACTCAGTCCTGTTATACTAACAAAACTCAGCTCTCTACACA
Source organism: Phyllomedusa bahiana (assembly GCA_025379985.1). NCBI lineage: Eukaryota > Metazoa > Chordata > Amphibia > Anura > Hylidae > Phyllomedusa > Phyllomedusa bahiana. The sequence goes on along the minus strand of JAODAL010032020.1, from coordinate 14,188 downwards.
AGCACCAAAAATACAGTATGAGCGGGACAAAACGGAATAACTATCTCTGTAGCTGGGATTGATCTAGTCCCTGCATTTTTATATTAAGCAAAAGTTCAAATACTTGAACTTTCCCTTCCTAGAATATAAAAGATAAAAAATGTCTTCTTATGCCGTAAATCTAAAACTCTGCTCACCGCGTTAAACACACTTTGAAATGTCTCTTTCTACCGTCGCACAGAACAATGGCTCATTTCTGTATGACAATGGCACAATTGACTTATACGCTGAATAGAAAGGAGATACATTTACAGATACGATCTGGGAAAGCAAACGGAGAGAAAAAATAACAATTTGTGAAAACCAATGACTTTATCGTGTTCTCTGTGCACGGCCGCTTTTACGGAAAAAGACCAATGAACTGCAACTGCCTCGTTCCATCTATGAAGGCAATACTGAAAATGTGGAAATATATATAGTTTTGCCTCTGAAAATAGAAGTATGAGTAAAAGAATATACCCACTGTTACTAAGAGGCAATGTTTGACCCAGGAATACTGACTACCTAGGGCCAATCTAACTACCTACCTGTAGCCTACCTGCCTAATTAAGACCTTAAGGAATCTACCTGGTATGATTCTGATGGGTACAGGCCATAGCTGTAATACAATCTCCAGAGAGTGAATCCTCTGTTTCTCCCCTCTAGGAGACTGGGCCTCTAAGCTATGGCCGGTACCTGCCCTCCCACCCATGGGATGTTTGTACAGAGGCGGGGTGGTGGGAGGGGGGGTGTGGGGGGAAAGGGAATGAGGTGATGGAAAAGTGAGGATTCTAAGATATTTGTGTCTACATCTGCAGGGACAAGTGGCCGGGAGAAGTCATCATGGCGGTCTGGACCGGATGCAGAACAAAAGGGAAAGTCAACAACTCATCAGAGAAACGTCACCTGTGAGTCACAAGTAACTCCCCTGTAATCACTCTTATGTCAGGAGAGCCTGTGTACACTGGTATCTACCCCTATATGGCCACTGTATGGAGGTAATATACAGTCTGTAGAGACTGTGTACACTGCTATCTACCTCTATATGGTCACTGTATGGTGGTAATATACAGTCTGTAAAGCCTGTGTACACTGGTGTCTACCACTATATGGTCACTGTATGGAGGTAATATACAGTCTGCAGAGTCTGTGTACACTGGTCTCTACCACTATATGGTCACTGTATGATGGTAATATACAGTCTGTAGAGCTTGTGTACACTGGTGTCTACCACTATATGGTCACTGTATGGTGGTAATATAGGTCTTTGTATACAGATCTTTATTCAGTAATAGTGTAGGGGTATTATTCAGTCACTGTTTGGTGGTAATTTGTGGTCATGTTCTTGCGGTATAATAAGGTCCATATGTAGTAGCGCTACTGGTAATGTTAATCTGGTATAGTGGGATTTGTTTGGTAGCAGTATGATGGTGATATCTATGGTGAGGTAATCACTCCTCGTATTATCTAGTAACTGCATGACCTAAGAGGTCCCGGTAAATGTTCATGGTCGGGGAGGTGGGTGTATGCCCCATCCAAAAGCTTGCTATGGGGCCCAGGCTTCTCTAGTTACGCCCCCAGACCCGGCCTAGGGTGGAATGCTATTACGGGGTTCAAACGACCTTTCTTCTTGTTTTGCCTTCCAGCGGATGAAGTAATAATAAGCACAACTGTAAAGACGCTGGTTGAAATGGGCGTCAAATAAAACTTAGAAGGGAATGAAGAGAACCAGTAGTCACATGCAAGTAATACGAGGCGTGTACCAAAAATAAACATAAGGACTTATCATTAGATGACAAACAGCAAGATAGATGATGACAAGGGCATGGGTGAAGATGAAGTGATACACCACCTAAATCCAGAACCAAGGCACAAAGCAATACCTGACCCTAACAACTTGCTTTCCCAAAATCTATCCCTAAAAACCTGTTCCCAACACTGACTCCAACACTAGACCCAATTGACTCTATTTTATCCCTGGAAAAATTCCTAACAATGTCCCTTGCGCTATGCTGACCCTAACCAGGTAGCATAGAGTATACCGAAGAGAATTTTGGAATAGATCCCACTAAAAAAACTGACAATACCATAGAACCAAAGCAAACAGAAAATAACAAGGGTTTTCCCACTAAGTAAAATGCCCTGCACAGGTCATTTGCATCTAGCTGCAAACCAACAGTGCAAGAGAATTAGGAGGGCGGCACTTGCAGGTATGGAAGCACATTCACTTGGCTATATACGGGAACTTCTATAGAAGTGAATGGAGAGGACGGCCGCAAGCACTACTCTCCTCATTTTCATGCACAGTTGGCTCGTAGCTAGATCTGAGGGCCCTGTGCAGGGCATTTGACTTTGTAGGAAAAACCCCCTTTAAGAACAAACAGGGCTTTAGCTATTGGGCACAAAAAACTAAACCAGAACAGGATACATGCAGTTTACAAGACTTGAAGGGTTTTTTCACTACACAGATTAGCTTTCATAATGAAGGGACAAGTAATTGAAGATTTTTTCTAAACACATTGGTCTATTGATTTCACTTTAGTCATGAGATAAGAGATTTTATGTGCTCTGAGTGCACACAGGTTTCCTGACCATAATGATGTTATCTGATTAGAGCCAAGAGCAGAGCAGGGAGTGACATCAGCATGGATGGATGGAGCTCACTTCCACACTCTGGAGCAGACTAACTATCTCTAACAACAGAAGTTTCTGTTTACAGATAAGCGATTGTTTTCAGTCCTCACAGCACATGCACCTTTTGTTTACTGAAGATTAGCTCTCCTGCACTTGTCAGTGTAAGAGCTTAGCTAGTTACAGAGCAGCTAAATATGCTAATAGAACCATCCATGGCTATAGAACCACCCACAGTCTAGCGAATCCATCCCAGTTTTGCCACTGCCAAGTGGATTAGGCCTTAATCCACATATCTGGTACAGAGCCGTAAAATCACTTCCATACATAACAATATAGACACCAAAATCAGATCTCTAGACCCAATGGTTATTGGGATTTGCAAATATGCCATGCTTAGATTTGTTACTTCAGGTCTCCAACTCTTACAAAGAGGAGGTTAGGATGTAACATCTGCTTATGTTCCACAACATATTAATAGATTTGGCTGTGGATTCTACACTCTATGACATCTAGAGTTTTGGGCAACACTTCAATGGTCCATAGTTTGGCTTTGCCCATCAAAGACACATTCACATCTAGCAGAATGACCCAAGTTTCATCTGGAATCATATCAAACCTCTAGTTACTATAAATGAGACTTAAAGGGTCTTTTCAGGGACTAAAACACTGATGACCTGTCCTTAGAATAGCCCTTTAAAGGGACACTACCATCAAAATCTTTCTTTTCACATATTGACGGGCAATATGCCACTATTACATGGACTTTTTTTAATTGGGTGTTTTTTTTTAATATAATTTTTAAAGTTCTCCTCTGTACATGACTTCCTGCCTCATGTCTCTGACTTCCCCTCTGTAAGAGGATTGATTGATGGTTCTCTTTCAGGCTGGCTATGGCAGGACTTTTCATTGCCCCATGACATAGTCTAATCTTATCTATCCCTCTCCAAGGAACATGAGTGAATATTATGTTGTGACCTACTATTTGTAATGAGACTACACAGAGATAAGAAGCAGCAGATTATTCTGCCTGGCCATTCAAACGTTTTATCTCTCCACAATCACAGCTAGAAAAGGACAATATTTTATATGTAATTTTTAATTACATATAATTAATTGAAATAAAAAGAAAGAATGCTGCCAAAAATTCTAAAAAAAAAAAATATGTTTTTCAGGAATATTGGATTTAACAAAAATGCTTTCTGATTGAAGTATCCCTTGAATGTATCAGTGGTGGCAGTTCAAGCCCCACGACTCCCATCATCAGCACAATTAAAGGTCTGTGCCGCTGCCTCTTCACAGTGGATCATCTGTACAAGTGGCTGTGCCTGCTGCTGCAGCTCATCCCTTTTAAAGTGGGGTCCAATCAAAGAGATTGGACCACTAACAACATTTATCACTTATTCGACCACTGAGACATCCACAATAATGTTTTCCGTTTTACGAGCAGCAGTCAGGCTACAGCTCCATTATAAGTGTACGCCGGCTGCCTCCAGTAGTTCTATAGAGTTGAAAGCAGCGGCAGCGCGCATGTCATACTTCCACTTCACTCAAATGCTAAACTCAGGTCCCTATTTTTGTGATCGGTGGTTTCAGAGTTCAGACCCACAGCCTTCATACTATTGTCACCTACACTAGGATAGGTAATTAAAGGGGTTGTCTCGCTACAAAGAATAGCTTTCAAATTGTAGGGAACACAAAATAAAGACATTTTCCAAATATATTGCTTTGTTCCTCTGTTTTCCCTAAGGAGATACAAGTGAATTTATGACCTCCCTGGCTATTTCAGTTCCCTCAGTAACCGACCTGTAAACAATTCTCTCCCTGGTGTTTGTTCTATGAGATAACAGTGAGTGATATCATCACACAGGTCTCAGCAGTGTCCATGCTGCTGAGCAGTAAAAAGCTTGATTTATGTAAAATAAACAGAACTGTAATTAGGGCTTTTGTTTTGGGGATCAGATAAAGCCTTCTGAGAGCAGTTTGAAAAGCTTCTCAGCTAATCTGATCTAATTAGCAACTGAAAGCACGGAGCACAGAGCTGTATGCAAATGAGTCAGTCTGAACCAGGAAGTGACAGAGTATTTCATTCATGCATTTTGTGAAACTCTGTAGGGAGACAACTCCTTTAATGTTGACACGATCCAATATCAGCAGCACTCGACTAACACTAAAAAACAGCCAAAGAAAACATAGGAATGATTGGAAAAGCATTTCTGCTACTTTAGATACATGAAAATTTGAGGTTCTCAGTGCACAATTTTGATCAATACTGTATAAGCCCACCTGCCGATGTCAAGGCGACCTCAATACAGGTGGGAACCAACTCTATATGTTACCTCTCTTGGTGCCTGTTCAGACCTCATATGTCAATGAGATAAAATTGCAGCTACAAGCTACTGTGCATTGATTTAAACACCTGTGCAGATGAGCGGAGAGCAAAAACCACAGTGGGGACAGCCACTCCCCCATAAAAACAGTCTAAGAAAACAATATTTGGTCTGCACATTCAAAAAGATTTTTTAGAAAAATGAGCATAGGTGCACACTGGTGTGGCAGTAAAATACAAACACAGTCCAATATCAGCAGCTCTACTAGCACTAAAAAACTGTCAAAAAGGACATAGGAGTTTTTGGAAAAGCATTTCTGCTACTTTACATACATGGAAATTTGAGGTTCTCAGTGTACATTTTTGATCAAAACTATATAAGCCCACCTGCCGGCAGCAAGGCGACCTCAATACAGATGGTTTTGGCACTTCGCCCATCTATACAGGTTTTTAAATCAATGCAGAGTAACTTTAAGTTGGAATCTTCTCTCCCTGAAATGTGGAGGTCTGAACATGCACCAAGAGAGGTAACATATAGAATAGGTTTCCACCTGTATTGAGGTCGCCTTGACACATCGGCAGGTGGGCATACATAGTTTTGATCAAAAAATGTACACTAAAAACCTCAAATTTTCATTTATCTTAAAGGAGTTTTGCCACAATCACATTTCATACCTCCTGTATCCAGCTCTTCAGCTCTGTGTGCTCAGAAGGGGGCGTGTGTGATTTGTTTGAATTGCATATCATGTGACCCAGCAGGATGACATCACCAGGCCTTTCCTCTCTCTACTGAAAGAAAGGTCTGATTATGTACAGAATTATAAGTAGCTACATTGTAGCCAGAGGTAACATTTTTACTTTACAGCACAAGGGCCCTTGGTTTAAATCGCTGCAGGCACTTAACCCGTGGATTTTTTTTTCTCTTTATCAATGCACAGACCTCATTGAGGTTTCTTTTTTTTTTTTTTTATTTGCACTGTTTGACTGATCTAAAGGAGTACAGAGACAGGAGTAGAATGACAGCACCTGGGGTTTTAACACTCAGTAGCTGCCTGAGAGGAGAGGTTATGTCTGAGCATGTGCGGCCAGGACTGAGGCGCTCTCAGCCCTGGTCGTATCCCCTGGAGACGAGCTGTAAACAATGGATCACTAAAAGAGCAGCTAAAACAAAAACGGTGCAGAATTTTTAATAATGATGAATGGTGAAAATATTTATTTTTCAAATTTCAAACTTCCCACCTCAATTTTACTTTGTGGCAAACCTCTTTAAGTAGCAGAAATGCTTTTCCATTAATTCCTATGTTTTTTTTTATTGTTTTTTACTGCTAGTAGTGTACTGCTGATATTAGATTGTGTTTGTATTTTACTGCCACACCAGTGTGCACCTATGCTAATTTTTTTTTTTAATCTTTTTGGATGTGCAGACCAAATATTGTTTTTTTAGGTGATAAATGTTCATGGTCCAAACCCTATAAACTAGGTGCAAAACACTGAAGCTCCCTTATTAATAAAGGCCAGCATACAGCTTTTAGATGGATTTTATCATGGGCAAAGGATATGAGACTTCTGTATGTTCTAGTTAAGAAAATCTGGACACAGTAGAATAAGGGGGCGTTCACGCAAAGGTTTTCTTGGCACTGACGGCGTCAGTGCTGAAAAAGCGTTGTTTCCTTTTTGAAAATTCTGTGTTTACCTGTGAGGAATTTCAGCTAGGTAACAACCTGGACATTTTACGGTTTATCCGACCGGTATTTGTACTGTTTTGGTGCCGTGCACACGGCCGCAGGGGGGCGGCTTTTCTCTGCGATTAGCCCTCCTCCTTCACATAGACATGTTCTTCTGCCGCCCGAAAACGAAGAATGAACATGTTCTATGTTTTTTGGGCGGCCGGCGGTCTGAAAAACCATCGGGTGTAAAACCCGTGAAGTGGGACTGCTGCATGGGTTTTCCATAGAAGCCCATGTTAAAAATTTTCACCAGGTTTGCAGACGGTTTTCAAAAACGAAAACCGTCTGAAAAACCGGGTGAAAACCCGTGCCGTGGGGACAAGGCCTTACACATGTCAAATAATTTACATGTCAATTCTTTGATGGCGTGGACATTACGCGCCGATAATACTTTTTTTGGATGCTGATGCCGGACGCAGAATCGGCACCCAGAGTCAGTATTCAAACCCGTCGTGTGAACTCCTCTCTAAAATGTAGGAACCACAGCCTTCTAAACATCCCCTCAAAGGGGTTGTCTCGCTACAGGAATTGCTTTTTATGTTGAGGATCTCGCAAAAACAAGTCACTTTGCAATATGTGTCCATTAACAGTGTCCTACCTATTCCTAGATATCCCCTCTTGTATGGGCTGCATCAGCTCCTCAGGTCGCTATAATTACAGACCTGTTCAATCTCTCCTGATAGGCTGCCAGCACTGGTCGCTATAGCTACAGACCTGGCTTCTACTGCAGCCTAGTGGAAGTCAGCATACATGCCCCTGAATTCAAAATGAAACCAATAAAACAGGACTGAGGTGAGATGAATCAATGTAGTGAGACAACCCCTTTAATTTTAACTTAAAATGCCTTTCATCCAAAGGTCAATAATAGTGAACCTAGGAACAGCCTTAAAAAAATGTATAGATATTCAGGAGATCAAATGGGTTAATAAAAAAAATGAAAAAAAATGGGTTAATAAAAAAAAAAAAAATCTGGTGAAATGTAAAACTTTAAAACATATTTATAATCGTATTGGAAAGTATAGAGTTACATATAACGATGTAATATTCTGGTTACTTATATATCTTAAGGTATGATGTGGGTTGTCAGATTAAATTGTACATTAGTAATAAGTGTGGAAGACAAGTATGAAATTTTAATTTGATGGAAGAGTATAAGCCGTCAAATGTCATTCACAATTCATATAATAGAATTGACATTTTAATGTAGTTTTTAACCCAGATTTGGCTATGTGCGTTATAAATGACAAGACATTAAGATGAAATCATAGTCATGTAAAAACGCCCTGAATCTGTGCACATAATATGAGGATTATTATCCATTTCATGTTCTCACATTTTTATATTATTGCTTTTGTTATTAATATTGTGTGAACTATAATAGTATATAACAGAATTTAAGTTTTTATATAATATTATATTTTTAATAATAGCTTTTAGAGCTTCATATCTCCATGTAGCCATTGAGCTAAAAGCATTGTCTCACTACAAAGATTTCGCTAGCTTTCAACATGCAGGGAACGTTAAATCAAGACTTTTTCCAAAGACATTCCTCTTTTTATTTTCCATTGGTCAGAGAGATTTTATCTGCTTTGAATGCACACAGGTTTCTCTGGCTTGCGTCCTGCTCTCCCACTCTTTCTCTGCTCTTTGTGTTATCTGAGAGCAGGGAGTGACATCAACACAGGTCAGGACACAGGACGCTGGCAGCTTGAGAACAGAGTGTATTATCTCTAAGGCTATGTTCACACGGCTGAACTGCGGGACGTAATTACGCCCCGCAATTACGCCGTGTGGCCGGGGGCGGGTCAGGTGCGGGGGAGACTTGCATTACCAGCGGCGCGTATATGCCGCTAGTAATTCACATGTCACTTATCTCCCCCCACGGCGGATTCGTCGAGCTGGGAGAGGAGACGTAATCCATAGTTCTCTATGAGAACCTTGGATTACAGTAATGACTGGGACGTTTTCAGCCCGTAATTTGCGCACTCCGGCGCGTAATTACGGACCGAATTACGGCCCAATTTAAGCCGTGTGAACATGGTCTAAGGGTCCGTCCCCACAACAGAGAGAAAATACTGGTCGGATTATCCGGCCGGTATTTGCTCTGTTTTGGAGCCGTGTACACAGCCGCAGGTGGGTGGTTTTTCTCCGCTGTTTGCAGAGAAAAGCACTCCTCCTTCGCATAAACTTGTTCATATTCCGCCCGAAAACCGGGCGGAAGAATGCACCTGTTCTAGGTTTGGCGGACCGCCGGCGGTCTAAGACCCCGTGCAGTGGGGCCTACTGCACGGGGTTTCCATAGAGGTCCATTGTAAAGTTTGACAGATGGTTTCCAGATTGTTTTCAAAACTGAAAACCATCTGTAAAACCATCCAAAAACCCGTGCCGTGGGGACAAGGCCTAAGGCTCCGTCCACATGTCTAAAACAGAAAGTAACCTCAATAGAAAATATCTGTTGTAGTTCACACAACACATTTTTTGGTAGGTTTTTAAGAGTAAAACAACTTAGAACATGTTCATCCTTCTGTCATATTCCACATGTGGATCCACATCCAAAACCCCATAGAAATGAACTTGTTTTCTGACTGTAAATCAGCCGGGAAAAAGCCCCCTAAAATCCACATGAAATATTTGTTGAAACTACTTAATCTGAGGTGGTTTTCAATGGTAGAATCCGACGAGTAAATCTTGTGGACATAGTTTAATAAACAAAGGAGATTATTTACTTGTGATTGTTTACTTTGAGCTCTGAAGCCCTCTGCACTATATATTACATCTCCTGCACTCATGTTTGTGCAATTAGATGAGCTGGGAATATGTAGCAGATATGCTAATCACTGCTATAAAACTGCCCACAGCAGGCCCAGGATGAGACAGGATGCATGAATCTAAAACTGCTTGTGGTACTGTGAAACAGTGTGGTGAGACAAACCATTTAATGATAACATTCTGGGTGCCTGTTGCATCCTCTAGGGGGAGCTTAGAAGACTAAAGTGGTTGTCCCATGTAGCTGTTTCATTGTACACCACTCTTCAGGTTCCCACTCCTATGCAGGCTTTGGGCAGTTCTACAGAAATGACTGACATTTTAGCCCTGCTAGCCCCTATTCTTAGTTGAGCCTGTTAAAGGGACATTATTGATGGAGGGATTGTGAAAAACAATGACGCTGTCCAAACAGGAAATCTGTCTATAAATGTGAGATAGTACAGTTGTATGAATCATAAAAGGAGGCTTTTCAAGCGAGAGAAAAACTTTAATGTAAGTGCACAGCTATGAGCTCTGCAGACCAGACAGGATGATTGAAGGCTTCTGCAAGGCCAGTAACTTTAAGGGTATGTTCACAAGGCACAATTGCGGCATTTACAGTACGCGCCGCAATACGCCGTGTGTTTTGGGAGTCGCGCGTTCTTCCAAAGCTTGAGGGGCTAACAGCCCGCTGGCCCCATTGACATGCATTGTTCGCGCCGCGTAATTGACATGTCACTTATCTCCCCGCGCATACAATACAATCATATTGTACGCGCGGAAGGACGACGCGTAATTCATAGCTCTCTATGAGAGCTATGGATTACCGTAATTGCGGCGCGTATAACGCACAATACGCAGCGAATTTCGCCAAAATAAGCCATGTGAATATACCCTAAGGGTTTAAATTTTTCTAAGAAGAAAGAGACTATGAGAGACTGAGAATTTCTTTCTTGCTGATAGGACAGCGGGGAGTGAGGTCCCCATTCAAGTCACTGGTAGAGAGAGGCAGTCAGTAATCTTGAGAAGCTTATGTAAACAAGCAGGAAATAAACAAGTTCTTGTGCTGCTGATAAGACCCAGCAGGGAATGACAGCACTATCCTGGTCACTGCCGCTAGAGCAGAGATAGGGTATGCATCCTGCCCAACAAAAGGAGTGTAGCCTTGGTAAAAGGGGATGTGTTGATAGGGGCGCCTACGTGTTGATAAATCTGCCCCAATAAAAGTATTTTCACTTACACGTTTTCTTATTCTTAGGTGCAAGGGGAAAAATTTGGCAGGGTTTTGAGGCATCTACATATACAGAGATAGTAGTCGATAGTAGAGATAATATGATGACAAATATCAGCCTCATCTCATTTATCTTACACATAATCATCATCCAGAGGAGCCTCCAATTAGCTGCTCTACGGATCCTATGTATCAATCTGTGTCCTGTTACAGATGTTACTCAGCAATATAACATATTTCTAATGTATACAGCCCCAGGATATTACTAAACGCATCTATATCATTCTCTGCCCCATGGAGTTACAATTTTATCTTCCTTCATACACTGCACGGATATTCCCCTGTATCTCCATGTCTCCTGTTATTACATATATGAATGGTTTCATACATTTAGACATAATGTAATAGGACAATTTTCACCATGCGATCCTACATCCATGTAACAGATGACCTTCAGAACTGCGGCACCCCATTAGTAGACATAGGGACTCATTTATAAAAACTGTCTAAAAGTAAGACTTTGCTGCCCATAGCAACCAATCAGAGCTCATAGCAACCAAAGGCCAGTTTTCACGACGCCAGAGGAACATATGAAATGTAAGCTAAGCTCTGATTGGTTGCTATGGGCAACCAAGATCGACTTATTGATAAATTAAGCCTAATTTATTTTTTGTAAAAAAAAGTTTTCCCCAACAAAAGCTTGATTTTTAGGTTCTGCTGTTATCTGCGTCTTAAATTAAAAGCAAATGTTAAAAGGGTTCTCTGCTTTACAACACCTATTTCTATATATTCTAGAAAGTTCTAGAGTACTACGGAGTTCTCTTGGCCAGGCCAGAGTGGAGAGTGGTTACAAGGAGCGTCTCTTGCTCTGGAGCATCTGTACTGTCCTATATTACACAGACAAGCCAAATGATATGAATGGGCTCTGTGCAATACTACATCTCCCCTGTAGGGGCACTGCAGGGAAATTGAGGACTTGCTGCCAAGCTTTCCCATAAATTACAGTGAACGGCTAGGATCCCCAGCAGGGGGACACTTTATGAGATTATCAAGATATTGTCAAGGGAGGCTTCTAATAAATACAAAGGGCGCAAGCATAATTCTTTTTGTGTACATTAATAGTGTAGAATGTGCCTGAATCTATGAACCTGTTCTACTGCGGGTCATAGATTTAGTGCTTTATAGCTATAAAGCGACACTTCTGGCTCAGGTAAACCACTTTTAAAGTGCTCTACCTGTTCCAGCAGTAATGCGCCTGGATTTGCTGTACTGAAGCTATAAATCTGTAGCTTCGTATGGCTGTAGTGTGACACCTCCAGCACCCCCCGATCTCAGGCACATTACAAAGTGCCACGGGCGCTCTGTAATGCGCCTGATATTGGAGTGCGCCTGGTCAAAAATCTAGCGAACGGGGCTGCGCCAGTTTTGGACGGAAAAGACACCAGACCATTGACACAGTCTCATACATAAATGTCGCCCGAATTGTCTATAGGGGGAAACCCCTTTAAATCCCTCAATAGTGCCAACACTGGGGAATCTATACGGGGAATACACAGCTGAGCATGTGATAAGGACATTGGTCAAACAGCTATTAGGTTGGTTTTGCCGACAGCAGTTGCAGGAGTTGGGCATTAAAAAAATAATTATACTGTATTGGGGTCAGGGTGATCCAAAAATGAAAAAAACCAAACCCTGATACCTAGATGTCCCCCGCTGCTGCCGCTCCGAGCTGCTGGCAAGCAGCCCTCTTCACTTCATGGTTCGTGTGCCAACGTGCTGAAAATGTTTGCACTCAATGCACTTACATTCTCCTCTCCTCTGTGTCGGGGCGAGTGCCCGAAAGTCAAGAGGAGCGGATCGCTGAGAGGTCAAAGGCAGCACTGGTGGGAGACAGGTATCAGTTTTGTTTTGTTTTTTAATTTTTGGACCACCCTAGTCCCAATAAATAGTCATTGTTCCCAATTTTTTTGAATGGCCAACCCCTTTAATTTGCTCAAACTCCTTCAACAGCTGTTGGCAAAACCAGCTTGACAGCTATTCCGTCCAACTTTCTTATAACGTACACGCTCGGCTTTATATTCCATGGGAAGAGTGGAAAAAGATGCTGCCACAAAATGATGAAGCAATGGCAATTCAGCACGCCAATCCTTCTCTCCCCCGACGTCGTCTGTCGCAGGGCTAGGTTCAGCTGACTATTGTCTAGTGTGTACGGAGGACTCATAGGTCGAGCATATAATGCCTTTCTTTGCAACCCTCAACACAACGTCCTGTATTATCTATTAAAAGAGTTGTCCGGTTAATATAGAAATGAAAATGTAAGCTGCTGCCTAAGGCCTCATCTACACAGCACAGGTTTTTGCTTCGATTTTTAAGTGGATTCAGTATTTAGGCTCCACAAAAATCTGACTAAACTATCCCCATAGAGCTCAATAGACAATCCAAGCTGTAGTCTAAGTTATCTCACTACTGATGCAGAAAATTGGGGTTTTTTTTATATGGATTTTGGTGCCAGAATACCTTTTTTTACAGATTTTGGCACTAATAAAGTTATCTCGCTTCTGACACTAAAAATACATTTTATTACAGATTTTGGTGCTAGAATATGTTTATTTACGGATTTTGCCGCTATTAAAGTTATCTCGCTTTTGTTGCTAAAAATACTTTTTTTTACGGATTTTGCCGCTGATAAAGTCCTCACTTATGTCACCAAAAATCCTTTTATTTTTTGTACAGATTTTAGCGCTAAAATCCGTAAAAACTGACTTTTAGTGGCAAAAGCGGAATAAATTTATTAGCGCCAAAATCCATAAATAACTGCATTTTTAGCAATAAAAGCAAGAGAACATAATTAACACCAAAATCCGTAAAACGACTACAAGATTACATATAAATGCAATAATGTGCTTTACATCCCCTTTTGTAGGGTGAAGTCACATCCAATGGCTTAATTTATGCAGACATTAAAAACCAGACTTGAAGACAAGCAAAAAACGAGCGTAAAAACGCGGCAAAAAACGCAAATCGCTGAAAAAACGGCCGTTTTTTCAGCTGCTTTTGACAGGCAGTGGACAAAAAAAATAAGTTTTATGAATGTTTTTAGGATTTGGTTTTCAGGTCGTTTTTTTGTCCGTCGCAGTGTAGACAGAGCCTTAATATGGCTTTCCACCAAGGCACCACCTTAGGGAAACCTTCCAAGTAAAATCTCTGGGTGTGCTTATAACTATACACCACTTATAACTATACACCACTTATGACTATACACCACTTATGACTATACACCACTTATGGCTATACACCACTTATGGCTATACACCACTTATGGCTATACACCACCATGGGATGGCTAATACCACCACTTATTGACAATACACCACTATGGCATCATACACTTATAACTAGTACACCACTTAATGACTATGATCACCACTTATGGCTATACCCACTTTGACTAACACCATTTTGATATAACCACTTTTGCATACACCACTTTTGGCTATACACCACTTA
>JAODAL010032019.1:0-47601 GCA_025379985.1 Phyllomedusa bahiana | reverse complement strand
TGCAGCCCACTCAGTCCTTTTATTATTTTTGTTGCCGCCTTTGAATCTGTTCCACCTTTACAGCAGTGTTGACTGGGGGCCTGGGGCCCACAGGGGGGATTGCTCAGGGGGGCCACCAGTTGAGCTGTTTCTGGGCCCACCGGTGGAGTTTATTTTAGGGGCCCACCCTAAAGCTATTGTAAATGACTGTACCTGCCTGCTATACTCTCCTCCTCTCCTCCTCCTATACTCGGCCTCTTGCTTTTTGCCTCTCTTTCTCTGCTTTTTTGCCTCTTCTGATGATATTTATGCAGTTAAAAACAACTCCAGGTTTGCCATGCTCAGGGGCCCACCGGGGGTTTGCCCTATTGCCCTGTGGGCCAGTCCAAGTATGCTCTACAGTGTCTTTCCTGTGCACTGGTGCCCAAAATGATTCATAGAGATCTTAGAAAAGATGAAGTATTGTAATTTCTTAGGAAACACTAGTATTTACTAAAACAGACCTATCAGGAACGGCCATAGGTCCTCTTTAAAAAGCAAATTGTCCTCAATTTAGGGTAAAATTATGTCCTGACCCAAATTCTGCCAAAATATATCCATAATAAAGCACATTTTAACCATTTGGACAACTAAAATTACATCGCCATCATTCTGCCACATGTTCTGAGAAGATATAGGCTCTTCACATAGACACTTATACTTTGTCATTATGAAACATGAATGGATGTGTTAGATACTTACAGAGACGCGGCAGGATTGCCTGGCGGCATATGGCATCAGCTTGAATGTCAGATCATCTTTATAGTTGAGAATCAGGTTTTTGTGTTTAGCCACAATATAGTGCTCATTAGCGGACTGGAGCTAATAAAACAGAAAGTCATGTTTCAACTTCTACAGGATTGTTCAAAAAAATATATAAATGTATCTACATCTATGTCTGAGACTGTCCTCTATTATTGCTCACAAATCACAGAGAGTATTATACAAATAGAATCCAAAACACACAGAAACAGCGCCACTCTAGTGCAGAGGTTGTGCCTGGTATTGCAGCTTCTCCAAATTCACAAATAAATACCAGACACATCCCATATTTTCCTGTGAGAAAATGGATGACGCAACAGCATACATGTCTATGAGCCAGTGGTGACCCACTTACCTCATACAGACATCTTTCTCCTCCTTCTTTTTCACAATTGTCTACTGATGTCCACATTTTAATTTGTATCACCAAGGTGGTGTAGATATTATAACAAGAGATTCCAAAATTCCTAAGTTAAAAAAAAATATTTTTTTATTTAATTAGAAAAAAATGCATCTGGAGAATTAGGCAATTTTGCAAATAGTCTTAATTTCCAGTGTCTACAGCTTGTTTTTTAAATTTTTTAATTTTGTGTCTACAGCAGCTATGTGTCTCCATGGATACAGACTACAAATAAACCATGTGTAGTCTGATTCTCTGGTCATACTGACTCCTGTCTATCCCCTACATCTTGGTAACATACATTTGGCCAGCTAGCCAAAAAATGGGACAAATGGATGAATTTGAATATGGGGCACAGGAACATCTACGCTCTAACGTCACTGAAAATTTCCTGTACGTTCGAACAAACAAGGAAAGTAAGTATGTATGTATGTATTTTATGTAGTTCATGAAAAGTTAGCGGTTTGGAGCTGAATATCTGAATTGTGCATATATATATATATACAAGCTGTTATCTACATATATATTTTTTCCCGTTTAATAAGAAAAACCCGACTCTCCGAATACCCTCTTTTAGTGTTGTTGTTTTCCCTGTAAATAAAAAAACAATTTTTTGGACCCTCTTCTTTTTGTCCCTGTGTTTTTGTTTTTTCTTTTTAATTTTTCCTTCTAAAAATTTTTACTGAACTTCAGTGGGCGTTCCCTTTTTCCCAGTTTTAAAAGGGGGGGTGTGTCCTATACACACTGACTCTGTCAGCTGATAACACCCATGTGACAGATTCAGTAATAAATTTCTAGGAGGAACAACAGAGGAACAGCGCAACACAGAGTTATAAAGAAAAGGGCCCAGAATTGGATTTCACGGGGGAAACAAAAGGGTTTTACTAAAATAATATCAGGAACAGCCACAACTGCTCTTCAAAGGGATTGCTCAACACTGGCATTATTTCTGATAAAATCATCCCTAAGCTTGTACAGCCAAACTTCTTTAAAGCATTCTTGTCTAATTTTAGGAATAATTTCCAGGTAGACCATATAAATTGTTCATCTAACCCTTTTCACATGTACTTGCTGTGTCCACATGCAAGCAGCTAATGCTCCCCCTTTTACAGAGCCATCAGGAGGCCCTTGTCACGGGTTTTTTTCCGCGGGCCCAGTGGACTCCCCTGCGCTTACGGGTCCGGCGCGGGGGCCCCGGCTGCCCCCAGCCCTTGTCCTTCTGCTTCTGGGCAGGAAACCCCGTACCACCAGTCCCTGCTCCTGTTCCGGCTCTGACAGCCCCCCCGCGTAACCCTGCTTAAGGCGCGCGCGCGACAGCTGGGCTGGTTTAAAGGGCCAGCGCGGCGTTAATTGGTTATTTTGGCGGGCCCTGTCCCTATAAGGTATACTCCCCCCGCACTCTCTGGGGGTTTTTTTGGTTGTTTTCCGTTTTTTTAGAGAGTGTTTTAGTCCTATTGATTTCCCCGTACCAGTCCGTTCTGCTAGTTTCCTACCTTGCCTGTTTGCCGCCTCCCTGACCGCTGCCTGCCCTTTTCCCAAAGGGAAACCTCTGCCCCCCGTCCTGACCCCCCGCCTGCCCCCCCGACTACGCCTTTGGGTTTACGATTTTGTCCCCAGGCCAGTACCCCGGCCGCCACCCGCAAGCAAGTCCCTTCGGGGGTACGACCGGAAAACCTTTTTCAGGGCCGAAAACCAAAGGTCCCCCCCCTTTTTTTTTTGGCGGCGGGCTTTTTGGGTTGAATTCCCCGGGGGGCAAACCTTAGCCCTCCGCCCCTGGCTTTAAATTTAATCCACCTCTCCCTTACAGTACAAACTGGCCATGGGAATTCCGCCAGGGTCCCTCGCCCAATTTCCGGGATTCCCCGGGGCAGTTCCCCCAGCAGACCAAAACGAAATTTCGCCCCTTTAGGGGCTTTAGGGCCAAACCCTTTTCGGCCTCATCCTCCCCCCGCTGCCGCCGCCGCCCCCTGTTTTCCATTGTTTCCGGTTTTCTGGCCCCGGGCCCCTGCATCTCCCGGGCTCCCCTCACGCTACGAGGGAAACCCCCAAGAAATGCCGGGGTTTTCATCACCAGTGCCCATCCACCTGAATTTTGGGGGGCATAAATTTTCCCTACCGAGCGTGCCAATGTGGCCTTCATAATCAGCCTTTTGGTCTGGAGAACCTTGGGTTTTGGGGCCAAAGCCCCTATGGGATGAGGGGATCCTCTGACACCCGACCCCCAAAACCCTTTCCCTTTCGGGGGTTCCGCACTTTTCCTTTGGGGAAACCGGACCCAAACTTCTTCGGCTGCCCCAGACTGTCCGGTTTTGCGTCGGGGCGATTTTCCACGGGGGGTCCATTAACTTGCATTTCGAAAATCCCTTCAAGCTGCATTTGGAATAACTAAGCTTTTTTTCGACTTTTTGGGAAAGGGCCTCTGGGGGCGAACCCGGGATGAGTTTGCTGCCGGGATCTAGCACCGCTTTGGATGACTTACCCACCCAGGATATTCCTTGGGCCGAAAGCAAAAAGAGCTCCCCCTTTAAACGGGAAACCGTCCGTCCACCCGTTTCCCTCCCTTGGCCCCACGTCCAGGGGTCACCTCTTCCTCCCCCGATGGTCTCCGAAAAAAAAACCCCAAATCAGGTCGAGAAGCCCACCTTTTCCCAGGGGGAACGTTCACAGCTTCGCCAAAGAACACGGTTTTCTATTGGGGCGGGTTCGGCCATTTTATTGGGGGAACCTTTGTCCCTTTCCCCGCCCGGGGAAAACTTCCGCACCTGGGGCTCGTAGGAGAGGCAACCCTGGGTGTCAGAACGGCCTCTCCCCATTTTACCCCCGTATATTTGGTGCTTCCCCGGGAAGCCCCTTTTTCAGGCCACCGCCTTTTTTGATTCGGGAAACCGGGAAATTTCAAAAGCCACAACTTTTGACCGGGTTTTTCGTCCCCTTATTCCGTTGCAAAGCCTATGTTCGTCTTGCCGGTCAGTGGCGAATGCCCTTAAGGACGAAAACCATTTCCCGAACGCCCCCCTCTTCTTGCAGGGGGGGCCCCTCTTCACAAAAAAAACTTTTTTCAATTTATTGCCCTTTGGCCCAATCCTTTCAACAAAACCCTTTTTGGCCCCCATGGCTGCAGGCCCAAATTCCCCCCCAAAACCCTTGGGTTTGGAGCCCCGGGTTGGAGTAATTCGTTGGGGTTCCCTTGTCGCTCAGGGTTCCCTTCAAACCCCCAACTCGCTCCTCAGGTCCCTCCCTGAAGTTGCCAACCTCCCCGGGTTTCTACCTAGCCAAAACTGGGACTTTGCGATGTCCTTTTTGGGGAAAACAGGCCTTATGACTTCCCATTTAAAACTGCAACCTGGCTGTACTCCTCCCCAAGGCCTTTTACCCCCTTTTTTCCATTTTTTTTTTTCCCCCGGAAAAACTAAGGCGTTTGAGTACATCATGGAGAACCCCCGTAAAGGCTTTTATTCGGGAAGTCCTCGTCTCCGGGA
Source organism: Phyllomedusa bahiana (assembly GCA_025379985.1). Classification (NCBI taxonomy): domain Eukaryota; kingdom Metazoa; phylum Chordata; class Amphibia; order Anura; family Hylidae; genus Phyllomedusa; species Phyllomedusa bahiana. Next base: position 42,942 of record JAODAL010032019.1, on the reverse strand, counting down.
GGAGCCCTTCTCTTCGTTGGGGGGGGAAAAAAAAGGGTCTTCCCCCGGCCCTGCAAACGACTATCGGGGCTTAAAAAAATTAAACCTAAAAAAAAAGGGTACCCCCTGCCCTTGATTTTCTTAACCTTTTTGACCGCCTGCTTTGGGGCGAAAATATTTTCCAACCCGGGTCTAAAGCGGTGCCTAAAAATTTTAAACCTATTAGGGAAGGGGGATGAAAGGAAAACGGCAAATTTAAAAACGCGGGGGGCCACTTTGGGGTTTTTTGGTTATGCCATTCGGCTCAGTAACGCCCCGGCAGTATTTTAGAACTTTGCAAAGAGATCTTTCGGGACCTACTCTACGCCCGTGTGATTGTTTTTCCCTTTGGGCATATCCCCATCTTCTCCCCCGAAACTTTAGACTCATTCCCCCCACGTCCGCCCGACCCAGGGGGACCCACACTCCTCAGCTCTTTCCAAAACCGAGAAGTGGGCCCCTTTTTAACGTAAACCCGCTTACCCTTTTTTAGGGTACAACCTTTTCAAAAAGGGGCTCCGGATGGAACTTTTTTTAAACCCTCCCCTTTTTGGGAGTGGGGCCCCAACCGGTGGGCCTTCGGGCCATTCAACGTTTTTTGGGGTTTTTCCCCAAATTTTTAATAGGGGAAATTTAAACCCATACTTTCTCACTTTTGTCTTTCCCCTTGGGGGGGCTCTAAACTAAGAAAAAACGCCAACCCCAAAACCCGCCCCCGGAAGGGTCAAGAAGCCTTCCAAAACCGGGTCAAAGTTTCATTTTCGTCCCCTCCGGTTTCCCGTCTCGGGCCCCCGGGCCCCAACCGCCCAAATTTTTCTGGAAAAGGGAATTTGGGGGTTCTTAGCGGGGGCCGGCGCTTTTCCTCCCCGCAGAGATTTTCCTCGGAAACCCACATACTTTGTGGGTTTTTTTCTCCAAACCTTTTTCCCTCCGAGAAGAATTATACCATTGGGGACCAAAGGGAAATTTCGGCCAAAAAGCTGGCTTTTAGAAAAATGGCCCTCACCTGCTGGAGGGGGGTCACCACCCTATTGACATCTTCACAGACCAAAAAACCTCCTGTATCTTCAGTCGGCTCAACCCTGAACCCCCGGCAAGCCCCCCCCGATGGGCACTTTTTTTTGCCCTTTTTTCTTCCCCTCTACATTTTTGGCCGGCCGGAAAAAAATCAAGCTGACGCTCCCATCCCGCCTTCTTACGGGGGGTCCCTTTATTCGCCTCCCCAGCACATTTTTCCCCCCCAACGACCCCGTCACGGGCCGCCCCCTGGGTCCCAAAAATCAAACCCCCCGGGGAAAACGGGATTGCGTCCTGCCTTTCGGCCTAAAATCCGAAGGGGGACCCTTTTTCTTTCCGGGGCATCCAAGGGGTCCCCCGGTCCGCTCCAACGGTTTTCCCGGGATTACTGGGGGCCCACTTCCCTTTCCGGAAGCAGGGACTTTGGTTTTTAGCCCCGCACCTCCTGTGGGCCCCTAAAAAGGTCCCCCGTTCCCAAAACCCCGGCCTTTTTTCAGCCTCTCCCCGTGCCAAAAACCCCGGACCCATGAGCTATGGACCTTACGATCCTCCCCCTCCCCGGAAACACTGTCACTGGGTTGTGTCCCAACCCCTTTTTTTTTCCCAAATGGCCACTTTAACCCTCTTCCGGGTTTTCCTCTGCCCCCCAGCTGGGCCCCAAAATTTTTTTCCCTCCCTATTTCCCTTGCACGTCCTCCCCTTTCATATTGCCTTACAGGGGAGTCCAATTTATTTCAAAATTTTTTGGGGAGCTCCCGTGCGCATTTTCAGATTTTAGCTGGATTTTTAATCTGCATACCACCCTCAAACTAAAGGGCAGGGAGAAGGGTTTAAACCCGGTGTTGGGGCACCTACTTTCGGGGCACTTTGTGTCCGCTCTTCAGGAATTTAACCCCCGGGCCAAACTTTTTCTCCGCGCAGAGGTTTTTTCCCAAAAACCTTTTTGAAATCAGAATTCGCTGGGGCCTCCCCCTTTTTTTTTGTCTTTGGGTTTGCCCAAACCTCTCCCTCTAGCTACCTCGTCTTTTGTCCCTGCCATGGATGCCCAAGTAAAGGACATCAAGGCTCTCTGGCAACTCACACGACATGCCCTGCTACGAGCTTCTGCCCGCACCAAACGTCAGGCTGACAGGTACCGTAAGCCCCCGCCCCTATTTGAGCCAGGTGATATTGTTTGGGTATCCGCAAAGTACATCCGCTTTAAGGTGCCCAGTTACAAGTTGGGTCTCAAATACTTGGGCCCTTTTGTGGTGCTTCGGCGACTGAACCCAGTGTCCTATAAGCTCCGCTTGCCCCCCGACTCTACGTATCCCGAACGCGTTTCACGTGTTCCTCCTCAAGCCGGTGGTTCTGAACCACTTCTCCCGTAGATATGTCTCGCCCTCTCCTGTTGCTAGCACAGATAACATCTTTGAGGTCAAGGAGGTGCTGGTGGAGAAGACGGTGAGGGGGAAGCGGTTCTTTCTTATTGACTGGAAGGGCTTTGGTCCGGAGGAGCGTTCATGGGAACCTGAGGCAAATCTGTCCCCTGATCTCCTCTCTAAATTCCAAAGGAAGAGGGGGAGAGCTAAGGGGGGGGGGTACTGTCAAGGCGCTTACGGGGTCCTGCGCGGGTGCCGCGGCTGCCCGCAGCCGTTGTCCTCCTGCTTCTGGGCAGGAAACCCCGTACTCACCAGTCCGCGCTCCTGTGTCCGGCTCTGACAGCCGCCACGCGCGTAACCGCTGCTTAAGGCGCGCGCGCGACAGCTGGTCTGGATTTAAAGGGCCAGCGCGGCGTTAATTGGTTATTGGCGGCCGCTGGTCCTATATAAGGTATACTCCCCCAGCACTCTCTGCCAGTTTGTTGGTGTGTTTTCCGTTTGTTTAGAGAGTGTTGGAGTCTGTATTGATTACCTGTGTACCAGTCGTCTTCTACGTTTTCCTGACCTTGCCTGTTTGCCGCCTGCCGATGACACGTCTGCCCTGTCTCTGACCACAAACCTCTGCCGCCCGTCCTGAGCCTCCTGCCCTGTCCCGCACTAAGCCTTTGGATCCCACGATTTTTGTACCACCACGCAGTACCACGGCCGCTCACGCAAGCAAGTCACGTCAGGGGTAAGCGACTGTGAGCCCACGCCGCAGCAAGTCCATCCGCAATTAATGGCGGGCTCTGGTGAATACCGGGGGCTACTTAGACTCCGCTCCCTGGCGTGGCTTAGCTATCATCGCTTGCGGTGGTCCAGCGAATCCACCTCCACATTACAGCCCTATTACAAACACTAGTTTAGTGAACCTCATAAACAGCACTAGAACAAGGCCTTCATAAACAGTGCAACAAGGATGCCCCCATAAACAGAGCCAGCAGAATGCCCCATAAACAGTGCCAGCAGAATACCCATATGACAGTGCCAGCAGAATGCCCCCATAAACAGTGCCCTGATCAGAGTGGACCCATATGCCAGTGTCAGCAGAATGCTCCCCTAAACAGTGATCAGCATAATCCACCAAATAAACCGATCGAACAGATAGAATGCCATAATGACAGTTTCCAACAGAATGCCACCATAAACAGTGCAAGAAGAATGCCCCTATGACAGTGCCAGCAGAATGCCCCCATAAACAGTGTCAGCAGAATGCCAGCATAAACAGTGCCAGAAGAATGCCCCCATAAACAGTGCAAGAATAATGCCCTTATGCAGTGCAGCAAATGCCCCAATAACAGTTGTCCAGCTAGAATGCCACCATAAACAGTGCCAGAAGAATTGCCATCCATAAAAAACAGTGTCAGCAGAAAGCCAGCAACCGCCCCCGCCCCAAGGCCGCCCCCCCCCCCCAAAACAAATAAACCGTGACAAGTATAAAGGCCCAATATGACAGTGCCAGCAGACTGCCCCCATCAACAGTGCAAGAAGAATGCCCCAATGACAGTGCCAGCAGAATGCCCCCATAAACATTGTCAGCAGAAATGTCCGCATAAACAGTGCCATCAAATGCCCCATAACATGTCAGCATAATGCCACGATAAACTGTGACATAAATGCCCATATGACAGTGCCAGCAGAATGCCCCCATAAACAGTGCCAGCAGAGTGCCCATATGTCAGTGCCAGCAGAATGCCCCCATAAACAGTGTCAGCAGAATGCCACCATAAACCGTGACAGTAGAATGCCCATATGACAGTGCCAGCAGAATGCCCCCATAAACAGTGCAAGAAGAATGCCCCTATGACAGTGCCAGCAGAATGCCCCCATAAACAGTGTCAGCAGAATGCCCCTATGACAGTGCCAGCAGAATGCCCCCATAAACAGTGACAGCAGAATGCCCCAAAAACAGTGCCAGCAGAATGCCCCCATAAACAGTGTCAGCAGAATGCCCTATGACCAGTGCCACAGAATGCCCGCCATAAACAGTGACATCAAAATGTCCCCATAAACATTGCACGCAGAATGCCCCATAAACAGTGGCCAGCAGAATGCCCATAAACATTGCCAGCAAATACCGCATATGAAGAAGTGCCTTATCAGAATGCCCCCCTAAACAGTGCAAGAAGTAATGCCCTACAAAAAACCGAAAAGTGAATGCCAGCAGAATGCCCCCATAAACAGTGTCAGAAGAATGCCCCATAAACAGTGCCAGCAGAATGCCCCCATAAACAGTGCCAGCAGAATACCCATATAACAGTGCCAGCAGAATGCCACCATAAACAGTGCAAGAAGAATGCCCCATAAACAGTGCCAGCAGAATGCCCCCATAAACAGTGTCAGCAGAATGCCCCTATAAATAATGTCAGCAGAGTGTTCCTATAACAGTGCCAGCAGAATGCCCATATGACAGTGCCAGCAGAATGCCCCTATAAATAATGTCAGCAGAGTGTTCCTATAACAGTGCCAGCAGAATGCCCCTGACAGTGCCAGCAGAATGCCCCCATAAACAGTGTCAGCAGAATGCCCCTATATATAATGTCAGCAGAGTGGTCCTATCACAGTGCCAGCAGAATGCCCATATGACAGTGCCCACAGAAGCCCCATAAAACAGTTCAGCAGATGCCCCCTATAACTTAATGTCAGCAGAGTGTTCCTATAACAGTGCCAGCAGAATGCCCATATGACAGTGACAGCAGAATGCCCCTATAAATAATGTCAGCAGAGTGATCCTAGAACAGTGCCAGCAGAATGCCCATATGACAGTGCCAGCAGAATGTCCAATAAACAGTGCCAGCAAGAATGTCCGCCTTGACATGGCCAGCAGAATATCCATAACAGTGCCCAGCTAAATTGCCCTGACAGTGCCAGCAGAATGCCACCATAAACAGTGCCAGCAGAATGCCCCTGGCAGTGCCAGCAGAATGTCCCATAAAAAGTGCCAGCAGAATGCCCCTGACAGTGCCAGCAGAATGACACCATAAACAGTGCCAGCTAGAACTGCCCCATTCATTGCCAGCAGAATGGCCTGGCAGTGCCAGAGCAAAATGCCACCCAATAACCAGTGCCAGCAGAATGCCATAAGACATGTGCCAGCAAGAATGCCCCATTCTTTGGTAATTAAAAAATTATTAGATATGTATTTTTTAATAAACTTATGAGTTACTAAAGAAATTCTGCATCTTTTTTTAAAGATTACCAGAACAATGCCCCTATAAACAGTGTCAGAAAAATGCCACCATAACAGTGCCAGCAGAATGACCCCATTAACGGTGCCAGACAATACTCCATAAGCAATGCCAGAACAATGCCTCATAACCGAGCCAGTAGAAAGTCTCTTTAAACAATGCCAGAACAATGGCCCCACAACATTTCTAACAGAATACCCCTATAAAAGTGCCAACAGAAGGCCCCATACAGAGTGCCAGCAGATTGCCCCCATTAAGCTTGCCAGAACAATGCCCCTATAAACCGTGCTAGAAAAATGTCTCCATAACAGTGCCCAGCAGAAAGCCCCTATAAACAGTGCAAGCAGATTGCCCCCATAACAGCGCTAACAGAATGTCCTTACAAACAGTGACAGAACAATGCCTCTACAAACAGTGGCAGCAGAATGCCCCCATAAATAGCGTAGCTAGAAATTAGCCTCCATAAATCAGACTTGTGAGGTGATGTGCCAAGCAGAATGCCCCATAAATAACGTAAGCAGAATGCCTCCATAAATAGTGCAAGCAGAATGCCCCCATAAATAGCGTAAGCAGAATGCCTCCATAAATAGTGCAAGCAGAATGCCCCATAAATAACGTAAGCAGAATGCCCCCATAACTAGCGTAAGCAGAATGCCCATAAATTTGCGTAGCAATGAATGCCCCAGAGAAAAAATCAAAAAAAATAGTGCAAGCAGAATGCCCCCATAAATAGTGTAAGCAGAATGCCCCAAAAATAGCGAAGCGATCTGCCCCCATAAATATCGTAAGCAGAATGCCCCCATAAATAGTGCAAGCAGAATCCCCCATAAATAGCGTAAGCAGAATGCCCCCATAAATAACGTAAGCAGAATGCCCCCATAAATAGTGCAAGCAGAATGCCCCATAAATAGTGCAAGCAGAATGCCCCCAAAATAGTGTAAGCAGTATATGCCCCTGCATCAAAATACTGCAAGCAGAAGTGCTCACTCAAAAATAGTGTAAGCAGAATGCCCTCACAAAATAGTGTAAGCAGAATGCCCTCATAAATAATGCAAGCAGAATCCCTCCATAAATAGTGCAAGCAGAAACCCCCCATAAATAGTGCAAGCAAAATGCCCCCCATAAATAGTGCAAGCAGAATGCCCCCCAAAATAGTGTAAGCAGAATGCCCCCATAAATAGTGTAAGCAGAATGCCCCCAAAATAGTGCAAGCAGAATGCCCCCAGAAAGAGTGTAAGCAGAATGCCCTCAAAAATAGTGCAAGCAGAATGCCCCCATAAACAATGCCCCTTACTACCCTCCCCCATAATTGTGCCAGCAAAATGCTCCCTTATAAAAATGCCAACAGACTGCACCACATAAACATGCCAATATGATTCCCCCATAATAAAGTGCCAGCAGAGCATTATTATAAAGCGGCATAGCTGTATCCCGCAGGCATGGTATCCGGGTGGCATATGAGAGTACGTACCATTCTAGCCTACACTGCGCATGGAACGGTCCGGCACGACCTGAAGAGGAGGCTAATAGGAGGATGATGGCTGAAAGGAGGACGTCTGCTCTTAGAACTATCTTCATGTCCAGCTCAGAACTTCCAACCATTCCAGTTACAAAGAGACTGACGAAGGTCTGGTCCCAAATCCGGAGTCACAAGGATCTCTTGTTAATTGATTAGCTCAGCTCTGTCATGCGCTTCTTGTCTTAACATTTCCTCCTCTGATACGAAGCCAAGCGTCCTGGACTCTGTGTGAGATGTTAGAAGATAACATTGTGTCCGGGGTCTTTTGGGGTCTCCACGTTTAATGTACAGGATGAGGATACCATTCCATGAGCCTTAGTTCACACCAAGTTTGTGGCCTCCACTTAACCTGCTTTGTTATTTTGGAGATATTTATTAACCTCTTAAGCCGCACGCCTGAAAAGTAGTTAATGACCAGAACATTTTTTTCGTTTTTGCCTCCTTGCATTTCAACAGTTTAACTTTTTTATTTTTTCAATGACGCAGCTGTATGAGGCCTTGTTTTATTCGAGACAAGTTGTACTTTATGGGGGGATAGTTTCAGTACACTCATACATAATTGCAGATTCATTTTTCAATTGTTTTTACATTTTTTAAGTTTTTTAATTTTTTTTTTACACGATTCACATTTCACACTTAATAACTTGTTAGATTAATTCTACAGGTTATTACGGTCGTGTGGATACCTAATATGTGTAGTTTTTTGTTGTGTGTGTAATGTATGCACAATTATTTTTTATTAAATATTTATTTTTTATTTACTTATTTATTTTTACACTTTTTATGGTTTTTACTTTTTTTTTTTTTAATCCCCTGAAGGGATAACAGTTACTTTTTTTTTCTTTTTTAATTCAAAATGCTAATACATTATAATCTGTGTCAGTTTGTACACAGGGCAGTGATCAAGGACATGTCACACAGTTCTGCCTGATCACAGCTTTCTAACTGAACAGTCACTGGGGCTATTCCTAGATCCCCAGGGCTGACCTGTGCAGCGTGTTTCCTCAGCTCTGTCGGTCACCCTGTGTACCATCACCATACATATCTAGGTGACGAACTGCGGCAATCAAAGGGTTAAAGCACCAGGGAGCGGAGGTTTCCCTCGCTCCCCATCGCTTGCAGGAGCTGCGCTGGGATCAGGGCTGTGTTGTATGCCGCAAACTCCAAAGTCTGCAGCGATGTCAAAAGACGAACGACCTGCACCAGCCGACGTCAAAAGACGGTGGGCGGTCGTTAAGGAGTTAATTATGTACAGATCTGGTCTTGTGTTTTTGTTTGCAAATATATTTATCAATACACGGGGTGCCAGGCGGCTGCCAACCGGTAGGCTAATGAAGGCTTCTGTAGCTACCATGTTACTGCTTCTATAACTTTCTGCCATAGGCAAAAAGTAATGGGAACACCATTTTACCAAATACATTGCTGTTCTGATTTTGCTTCCTTTCAGAGTTAGAAGAGTTCTTATTTCCTGCTTGTTTAAACAAGCTTCCCTAGGTTACCGAATACCTCTCTGCTCTAGCATTGGACAGGATGGAGACATCACTAACTGGACACAGAGAATCCTTTCTAACTGTGGCCCTGTAACCAACACCCAGGCACCAGCAAACACAAGTATTCCCACCAGCGCAGGTCAAGCTACGTTGCTTTACTCACAGCTTGTGAGATTCATTAGCCCTCTCATCAAACTCTGTTGTTGATTCCCACTAACATGTAGCAAGAAAGCAAAATAACACACCACCTTGATCTTCTAAAGAACAGCATTTAATGAGTACCCTCGGTAAGACGCTGGACCTGGAGAGGGGGTATAAACGTATGAGGTGCAATGGCTCCCACATCAAATATATTTATATTCTGACAGTCACTATCAAGTAGAAAAGCAGCGAGGGACCCCGGGGGAAACCCACACACAACTTTTAGCTGCTGAGCAGTTATACTAATACCTGTCGGTGACCTATGGTTACACAAAACTGCCGGCTCATCCTATCGAGGCCAGGTACATTGGCGGCATGTACCTCACAGGTCTCCTCCTGTAAAATACCCCCTAAGGTTACTCTGGCATAACATCTATAGCCAGCAATACTGATGTGGTCACATTAGTGATTATTGTAAGACAAAACTCATAATAACAATAATCTGTGAAAATCACAGGCTCGCTATTGAAACCCCAAAGTTCTAGGCGAAGTGGGGAGAGGGGATCTTGAATAGTTTGAAATAATTATTGTATATATGTAAGTGGGTGGATTTAGGCTGTGGTGATTCCCTTTTTAGAGGTAGAGGAATGTCTAAGTGAAGAATGTCTTACTATGAGGAGGGTGGGGTGCCTGAAGATTTGGAATTTCCTGTCTCACTTTCTCGTCATCTTTCTTTCACCAGAAGAAATGGAAGAACTGCTTACCCTGCTGGATTTTGATTTATGGATCATCTCATTTTAAACTTTTCTCTACAATTTCTGTATAATACATTGGCTACCTTGTAAAATCTTGGAAATATCATATTGAGTGTGATTTTGGTATTACGTTCTGAGCTCAGTGGAAGGGTAATCTTCTAGATCTTTCTTTTACATGGGGTTTTCCTTTTCTTAGTGCTGGAGGATGACGCTTCATGAGCTGGGGGTTTAGTACCTTTTTAGGTGTTTGGCCTAATTTTAGTTAGAAATTTTAAATTAAGGCCTTAAAAAGAATATATATTTTTTTTTATTTAAAATTAGATTTTTGCTTGATCTGTCACAGCTGTAGTGTTGGGAAGTCAGGTGGAAGCTGTTAAACTTAATGGTGTTGAACAGGCTGAACTCTGTTAATGAATTTCCCATGACAAGTCCCTCTGGCAGAGAGTCCCACAGTTTCACTGCTCTAACAGTAAAGAATCCCTTTCTATGTTTATGCAGAAACTTTCTTTCCTCAAGACGTAGAGGATGCCCCCTTGTTCTAGATACAGTCCCCGGGTATAAATAAATCTGAGAGAGATCTCATAATTGACCTTGATGTATTAAACAATTGTCATATCCCCCCCCAAAACCTTTTCTCTAAACTAAATAACCCTAACCTTTTAATCTGTCGGGTATGCCCGTCCACCCGTCCCTTTTATTGCTGCCTTTGTACCTGTTAAAGCTCTACAATGTCTTTCCTGTGCACTGGTGCCCAAAAGTATCCACAATACTCCATAAGACAAAAAAAAGATTTGTAAATTGTTAAATTAAAAAACTAGTTTTACTAAAACGCCCTTTTCCATCACGGCCACAGGTTTCAGACGTTGCCATTCACAGAGAACGAGTCCATTGTAGATGTGCAGGTTATTTGATACCACTAGATGTCACTCTACTCTAACACATTCTTCAGAAGATTCTGAATCTATAGCATTGGAAGGAAATCTTAGGGTTTGTTCACACGGTGATCAGTGCGTCCTTCTAAAGTGCGGGGGTTTCGCCCCATTCCATTTTCTTTATCCCTGCCACATATACAACAGAAAGAAGTAATGTCACTTCTTTATACCGACGTTCAATACACGGCGGGGGAGACGGCAGGTAATCAATCATAACTCAATGAAAGCTTTGATTACCGTAATTACGGGAGTTTTCGGGCACTTGGAGCGTATTACGTCCCGAAAGACGGGGGAAAAAGTGGGCCGACCCAACTTGTGGTTTTTTGGCTCTACATGCCCTGTAGTATGACCAGCAAAGAACAGACCAGGGGTAAAGGTTGCCTGACCAGACTTGTGTATTGGCTCTACACTGCCCTGTATGTTGACCGCAAAAGAACAGCCAACCAGGTAAAGGTGGGCCTGACCCAGACTTGGGGTATTACTCTACACTGCCCTGTATGAGGACCTTTAAAGAACACCCCCGGGTAAAGGGGTGCCTAAAGCCAGACGTTTGGTATTGGCACAAAAGCCCTGAAAGTAGACCTGCAGAAGAACAGACCAGGGTAAAGGGTGGTGCCTGGCCAACTTTTGGATTGGCACTACACTGCCCTGTATTAACCTGCAGGGGAAAATAGCCAACCGGGGAAAAGGGTGGTGCCTGAGCCAGACTGTGGTTTTGGCCTTTACATCCCTTTATTATGACCTCAAAAGAACACCAGACCGGGGTAAAGGGGTTCCTCACCAGACTTTTGTTTTGGGCTCTACACTGCCCTGTTTTTAATGACCTGCAAAAGCCAGCCAGACCGGGGTAAAGGTGAACCTGACCAAACTTGTGGTTTTGGGCTCTACACGCCCCGTATGTATAAACCGCAAAGAACAGCCAGACAGGGAAAGGGTGGGCCTGACCAGCTTTGGTATTGGCCCTACACTGCCCTGTATTATGACCTGCAGAAGAACACAACCCGGGGTAAAGGGGGTCCTAGCCAGACTTGTGGATTGGCCTACACGCCCTTATGTAGACCTAGAAGAACACCAACCGGGGTAAAGGGGGGTGCCGACCCAGACTTGGGGTATTGGCTCTACACTGCCTGTATTAGACTCAGAAAGAACGCCAACCAGGGTAAAGGTGGTGCCTGACCAAAATTGTGGTTTTGGGCTCTACACGCCCTTTATGTATACCTGCAAAAAACACCAGACCGGGGTAAAGGGGGGGCCCTGAGCCAAACTTGGGGTATTGGCTCTACACTGCCCTGTATGTATGACTGCAAAAACAGCCGACCAGGGTAAAGGTGGTCCCTAACCTGAGTTGTGTATTGGCTCTACACTGCCCTGTATGTATGACCAGAAGAACAGCCAGACCAGGAAAAGGGGTGGTGCCTGACCAGACTTGGGGAAAGGCTCTACACTCCCCTGTAATATACCTGCAAAGAACAACCGGGGTAAAGGGGTGCCGACCAGCTTGAAAGTATTGGGCTCTACACTGCCCTGTATAATACCTCAGAAAAACAGCCAGACCAGGGTAAAGGGGGGCCCCTGAGCCAGACTTGTGGTTTGGCTCTACACGCCCGATAAGACCTGCAGAAAACACCAACCAGGAAAAAAAAATGGTCCTGAGCCAACTTGTGGTATTGGCCTACACTGCCCTGTATTTGACCTGCAGAAGAACAGCCAGACCGGAAAAGGGTGGTCCCTGAGTCAGACTTGGGGTTTGGCCTACACGCCCTTAGTTGACCGCAAAGAACAGCCAGACCAGGGTAAAGGGGCCTGAGCCAACTTTGGTTTTTGGCCCCTACACTGCCCTGTATTATGACCGCAGAAGAACACCAGACCAGGAAAAAGGGGTCCCTTTGACCAGACTTGGGGGTTTTGGGCCTACACTGCCCGAATGTGTGACCTGAAGAAGAACAGCTTCACAACCTGGCGCAGTCTATACTGCCTTAAAGCGATTTAGAACTGGCCTGAAATAAACATTTATATCGCAGCAGAAATGGGTTTCAACAGTTTTTTCATGCTTTTTCTTTTAAAGGTCTTTTTTTTCTTTTTTTCATCCCCAGCCGGGGGACAATTGTTTTTTGACCTTTTGCCACGATCATGTCATTAAGGTAAGCACCCTGTTTTTTTGTCGTGAAAAACGGAAAACAGTGCACAAAAAAAAAGCATCATGTCCTGATAAAATTTGTTTTTATATTCAATGGGCTTAATGTCATTTTTTTATGTCCCTTTTTTTCCCTTTTTCTTAGCTTTGGGGTCACAATGAAGAAATTGTATTCACTATGAGACTGGTTGGCATAGGTTATTTCAGGCGCGTGGGTCTGATCTGGTGACCGCCATTCATCAGTGTCTGCCTCGAAGGCGACTTAGTGTCACATGCGGGACGCAGCCCTTGGGTTTAGCTGGAGAAGAACACTACAAAAGAAGAAACAAGGGAAACCAAAAAGGGATCAACGCCCGGGAAACATGAAGCAATAAAGATTATCAATGCCAAGGGCAAAGAGATCAAGAGGCTCCAAAAATAAAGGGAATCATTACAAATTTGTTACTCAGTGATTTAAAAAAAAAGTATACAGTGGGGAAAAAAATATTTAGTCAGCCAACAATTGTGCAAGTTCTTCCACTAAAAAAAAGATGAGAGGGGCCTGTAATTGACATCATAAGGGCGACCTCAACTAAGAGACAAAATGAAAAACAAATCCCAAAAAACCCTTGTCTGATTTGGAAAGAATTTATTTGCAAATTATGGGGGGAAGATAAGTTTTGGTCACCCTTTAAAAAGTTCACTCAATACTTTGTTTATATCCTTGTTTTGCAATACAGAGGCAAATTTTTTCTGTAAGTTTCATAAGGTTGGCACACCCTGCTGGGAAATTTTGGGCCCCTTTCCCTTTATGCGACTCCCCTAGAGCAGAGTTTTTGGTCTGTCGCCGGACAATCAACTTTCAACCCTCCAAAGGTTTTTATGGGGTTGAGATCAGAGACTGGCTGGCCACCTAGGGCTTTTAATGCTTCTTTTGAAACCCCTCCTTCGATGCCCCGGGAGTGTGCTTGGGGTCAGTCATGCTAAAGACCCACCCCTTTCATCTTCAATGCCTTTGCTGATGGAAGGGTTTTTACTCAAAATCTCCGATACAAAGGCCCCATTCTTCTTTCATTACACGGATCATCGTCCTGTTCCCTTTTCAAGAAATAGCCCAAAGCATGATGTTACCCCCCCCCTTCTCCCCCCCCATCCTCACAGTAGGTCTGGGTTCTTTGGATGCACTTGCATTCTCTCTCCTCCAAACAACGATTTGTTTCTACTTTGGTTTCATCTGACCATATGACATTCCCCAATACTTTCTTTTGGATCTTTCCAAATTCTCTCTAATAAACCAGACGGCCCGGGCATTTACCCGGGTTAGCAGGGGGGCACATCTGGGACGAGGACTGAGCCCTGGCGGGGTATGTTTACTGATGGAGCCTTTGTACGTTTTTTCCCCCTCACGGGTCATTTCACAAAAATCCCCTCGTGTGGTTCTGGGGGTTTTTGCCACCCTTCTTTTTACCATTTGACCCCACGGGGGGAGATCTTTGTGGAGCCCCAATCAGGGGGATTTTCATGTCGTGTATTTCTTCCATTTTTTAAATTTTTGCTCCCATTTTATTTCTTTTTACACAACTGCTTGTCTATTGCAGATTCAGTCTTCCCACCTGGGGCAGGGCTACAATTTTGTTTCTGGGTCCTCCGACACTCTTTGGTCCCTTTACCATAGTGGATTTTGGGGGTGACTGTTTGAGGGTTTGGACCCTGTCCTTTTTACGAAAACAAGTTCAAAAACAGGGGCCTTTCTACTAATGATGAGGGCAAGGACCCTTTAAAAAAGAAGTGCAGGGCTGGAAGCCCAAAAACTTCTTTTTGTAGGTGACCAAATACTTATTTTTTCCCCCATAATTTGCAAAAGACAATGTGATTTTTGGGGGTTTGTTTTCTCATTTTCTCTCATAGTAGGTCGACCTATGATGTCAATTACAGGACTCTCTCAACTTGCACAATTGGTGGCTGACTAAATACTTTTTTCCCCACTGTATATGTAAGTGTGGAGTGGTGTACTTGTTTCAGAGGTGGGATCAAATTTTTCATGTCATGGGTCGCATGACTGAAGTGTAACCTGTGGGAAAAATGATTGACCCAATTGCCAAATAAGGTTAAAGCGTGTGATAGAACATTGAACTACATGAAACTACAACCATAAAAAAGTTGAAAAGTTTTTCATGGGGGAGATGTACCATAAAGGTTTAAGGAGACTTACAGACCATGCAGTGCAAGGTGAAAATTAAAATAAGCTCTAGGGAAGGGAGCTAAGAGTCCAGTGCCACCTACCGAATGTACCATCTTTTAAGTAACAAGCAACCTAGTTAAGAGCCTTGAAACAAGACTGGACATTTCAAGCCAAACTACAACCTAGTATGACTTAAATAAGATTAAAGTGAAGGAAAGATCTCTGAACCAGTGATTTCTCCGCTAAATGACGATAAAGGAAAAATCATTAGTGGGACGCCATAGAGGGGTGATGCAGTAACAAAGGAAAAAAAGATTTTGACGAAGTTCCCATCTCAGACAATGGAAACAGTAGGGTATCCAAAATTTTTTAAAAAACCTATCCCGGGGGGGCAGGTTCACGGGGGTAATCCCGCCATGGATGTTTGCCGTTCCGTGCCATGTCTCTGTGGGGCCCCTGTGCAGGGTCCCGGCGGCCTGTATTCTTTGCTTATACTTGCCCTTTCCCTTTCTCGTCTTCCTGGACCTGTACCTCTCTGCCGCCTCCTAGGGGCCGCGCACGGGGACCTTCCGCCCTTTTTAGGGTTTTCTTTTTTTTTTCACCCTTTCCCCTTTACCTTGACCCCTGGGTATAAGTTCCGTCTTTGCTCGGGTCATCCATTGTTTGTGTTTTATAAACAAAAAAGGAAAAAAGCCAGCTCACCATACCGATTTTTGATTTCACCCTGTGGGCTGAAAGCACCAACAGAGACAGCACCAAATGGACAAATTGCCACAACCAATAATAAAAAACCAATTGCCTTTATTGTATTGCCCTTAAACGAAAGAAGACATAAAGGGCCCAAAAATGCGGTGGCCTGGTAAGCTACGCGTTTTTGGGCTGTACAAACCCCTTTCGTAGCACAAACAAGTCCAGAAACCATTCCCTTAAATACCTTAAAAACATAACCACCTGTGTACCCGCAGGCAATTCACGCGATTTTCCACCCTCCGCCATCGCTCCCGAATTTCCGGGACGCCAAGAACCCGCATAGAGCGGCCAAGCGCAACTCCGCCCCACAAAGGGGGAGACAGTACGATTCAGCAGCGCAAATTTACGCACGCCAATTACGCCCAACAAAGACCCATCATCCGACATAAAGAAAATCACAGTGAATGCCTGCATATCCATCAGGGAGAACAAGTGAATAAAAAACATTCCATATAGTAACATAACTATTAAAACTAGATCACAGGTGTACATAGAAGTGAAAGCTGTAATTTCAAAAGAATACATAGGTGGCTGTTTACATATATATTTGTGACACATATGGTAAGATACTCTAATAATGTAACATAGTTTCATTACGGATGTTGAGACCCGCTGGACACATAGTATTTAGTGTATGTATCCAGAAGGCCTCACGATCTCTGATTTTGGCTTCCAAATCAGCACCTCTCTTGCCTAGAAATACCTTTTCTATGCCAAAAGCTTTGAAATGTTGTATATTGGAATTATGGGTTTCTACAAAGTGTCGCGAGGCTCCAGACAAAGTGCGACCCCTGGGGTTTTTTATCCCATTGAGATGTTCTAATATTCGAATTTTTAGTTTGCGCATTGTGCAACCTATATATAATAGATTGCATGAGCTGCATTGTATTACATAAATTACTGCCATGGTGTTGCAGTTAATGTATTGTCTAATAGGAAAATTGTTTTGTCTCCCATCTGAAAAAGTACGTGTAGGAGTCACGAACGCACAAGTTTTGCATGGGTGGCTCCCACACCTAAAGAAACCCCTATTGCGTAACCACATGGGCTGAACGACATTTGAGGTTATAAGGTTAGGTGAAATGACACTCCCTATATTTTTAGACTTCCTAGATACTATACGGCAACCCTCCTCCAAAATATTTGCCAAAACCGGATCTTGTCTAAGAATTGGTAAATGCTTCATAATAATGTTTCTTATTTGCTGAAATTGTGCGTTATATTCTAGGACAACTGTAGGAATGTGTCGACTATAAGAAGATTTCTCTTTTGTTTTCAATAAGTTGTCCCGTGGTATGTGTTCAACTTTTACTAAGGCACGATTGAGTACCCAATTTGGATAACCCCGAATAGACAAGCGTGAGCAAATTTGGTGAGCCTCGTTTTGATATTCTTGTATATTGGTACAATTTCTCTTGGCTCTAATGAGCTCTCCTATTGGAATTGATAATTTTGTATGTCTTGGGTGATTGCTGTTGTAATGTAATATAGTGTTGCCCGAAAGTGGTTTCCTATAGGTTTGGGTAAAAATGGGGAAACCTGGTGTACCTGTCAGAATTAAATCCAAATATGCAATTTTATATGTGTGCATTGTAGATGTAAAAAACAAATTGAAAGGATTATTATTAATGTAGTCGATGTAGAGTGGCACGGCAGACACAGGGCCACGCCAAATGAGTAGCAGGTCATCTATGTATCTGCCGTACCACTCCACATCGGCCACAAAAGGATTACAAGAACTAAACACATAACTGGCCTCCCACCATGATACCACCAGATTCGCTAATGACGGGGAAAACTTGGCACCCATTGAGACTCCTTGTTGTTGTAAATAGAATTGCCCATCAAACATAAAAAAATTATGCTGCATCAAAAATGAGGTCACCATCTTAATGTAAATTTTAATCTCAGGAGTATAACTGCTGTGATAATCTAAGTGATAGTCCAGCGCACGTAACGCAATGGGTAAGGGAATGCTAGTATACAGAGATGTAACATCACACGCCAGCCATACATAATCTGACCTCCAAATCTTATGTGAGAGATTATTTAATACTGATTTGGAATCTCTTAAGAAACCCGGTACTCTTGTCCCCAATGGCTGCAAACAAGTATCCAACCATTGGCAGAGTCGTTCGCATAGGGAATTCATCCCCGAGACTATGGGACGCATAGGGGGCGGGGTCACCCCTTTGTGAATTTTTGGAAGGCCATACAAGAGGGGAACGGTGGAGTCTGAACAGACCATGTACTCCGATTCCTTCTCAGTAAGGACATGTAATGCTCTACCCTCCTCTATGATGTCATTCAATTTTAATCGAAAAGAGATGGTGGGGTCCGAAGGTAATTTTTTGTATATAGTAGTGTCAGACAACATAATTTTTATTTGTTGTACATAGTCAGCTCGATTCATCACTACCACCGTTCCCCCCCTTGTCAGCCATTTTCACCACTATTTGATGCATACTGCGAAGCTCAATAAGTGCTTGTTTTTGTTTCCTAGTTAAATTTGAGTTTCTACTTGTTGTTCCATCTAGCTGTTTAATATCTTGCGCCACTAGATTTTGAAATGTATCCATGCAATTAGCTCTGGCATGTACTGGATAGAAAGTGGGATTTTTAACTTTAAACTCATTAGCCTTTTCCACTAAACCCATGTCAGAAGGATTCAATTCATGCAGTGTCTTCGTTCGTTTAATGGCAATACAATAAAGGCAATTGGATTTTATTATTGGAGTTGCTGGCAATCTGTGTCCATTTCGGCATTGTTGTGTTGAGCCTCATGCAGAGTGCTGTGTCCATCTGAGCTCCTGCCAGCTTCTCTGAACTTAACCCCTGAGATGCCTGGTTCAGTCTTGCAGTCCAACAGAGCTCCTGACCACCTGCCTGTCATCTTCTGCTGTCTCGTACATGCTGTATCTTGCCACTGTACCTGTCTAGTTACCCGCTGAATACTGATGTTGCGCCTATTTAGTTTCCTTCTGTATCCTGCTGCATATGTTTGCCTGCTGTACCGGTCTACCACCGCTTCTGTGCCTGGAGTTCCTGTCCTGCACCTCGGCTGTCACCGCAGGTAGCCACGTCAGTGGTAGCGACCTGGGGGTTCCCCGCAGCAAAGTCCGTCCTGCTTTGCGTTGGGCTCCGGTGAAGACCAGGGGCCCCTTAGACTCCGCTCCCTGGCGTGGATCTCCACCTACCATCTCGCCTGCGATGATCACAGTGGATCCACACCTGGTTACCAGCGATCGGTGCCTCAGCGTACATTTTTACCGCCGGATTGTGACACCAGGGAACAGTCTCCCTGTAGAACGGTGTGCCACTTTCCATTCTGTTACATAGTTGGCTGAGCTGGGAACTCTCATTGAAATGAATAGAGAGTATTGAGCATGTGCGCATGTGAGCTGTTCTGCTTGAAGACTTTCTAAATAAGTGTGGGTCCAGATCTGGAACCTGCACATATCAGAGATTGATATTATATCCTATCCATATAATATAACTCTTTTGTTTGTGTTTTAACCTCTCCCCGACCAGCAGACACGTTTGTTTAAAATGTTAGACAACCCCTTTAAGACAGTGGAGACTATCAGCATGCAGAGCTGTTCTGCATCATTCTTCAGTGGCATATCAATCTGGATGGTAGGTGTTGAGGTTGGTGGTGCTGGAGCAATCACTCTGCCTTGATCAGGGGCAGGTAACAGAATATTTGCTCACCGCGACTGATGACTAGCATGTAGCCCAGGCCTAATAAATGACCTATATTCAAAATAGTAGATTAGGTATATAAATATGTATGCATCTACCTGACTGCACAATATATTATGTGACTGCTTCCTTCTCCTCATGTAAGGCATATTTCAACAGACAGTTATTTCCATATGTGAATTTATTATCAATATTTCCTTGTCTTATACAGCATTTATGTGGCACAAGTCTAATACCCTGAGGGTTTCCTGGAAAGGGAAAATTCTGCAAGACACTTAAAATATCCGCACCCATTACAACACCTACTATAAAGCAAGGGGACTACACAAATCTCACCAAGAGCCACAGTTAACTAGTTACATAGTTAGTACAGTTGAAAAAAGACACGTGACGTGTCCATCAAGTTCAACCAAGGGTGGGGAAAAAGTGGGTGAAGGGAGGAAGACAAGGATTTTAAGCCCGACCTCCCCAGTGGTTAATGCCCTGAAACCCACAAGGCAAGAACCAATCTGCTCCAGGGGAGACCCTATCTCTGACCCCAGAGCCTCCACCAGCCAGGACCCAGAATTTTAAATAGCTACATACGCATTAATATTCTTTAGTTCCAGGTAGGTATCTAAGCCTTTCTTGAAACTCTCTACAGTTCCTGCTGTGACCAGCTCCTCAGGCAGCTATTCCACAGATTCACAGTTCTTACAGTGAAGAACGCTCTTCTCCTCTGGAGATTGAATCCTTTTTTCTCTAGTCGAAGGGAATGTCCCCTTGTCTTTTGAGGGGGCTTTACATGAAATAATTTTTCCCCATACTTTTTGTAGGGACCATTAATGTATTTATATAAATTAATCATATCCCCCCAGAGTCGTCTTTTCTCAAGACTAAATAAGTTCAATTCTACTAACCTCTCCTCATAACCAAGATGCTCCATTGCCCAAACCAGCTTCTGTTCATGGTTTAGTAATTATAAGGTTTGTCCCTCATATGACTTTATATGTCTTCATTAGAGGGGTTGTCCAGTTTACAAAACCCATTTTCCTGTATCCTAATGGAGAATCCTCTGTTAATAGAGGGAGGAGGTCACTATTCCGAATCCTCATTTCTTGTCCAGAATGAATAGTTGTTACAAAGAGCGTCTCTCATTCTGGAGGACCTGTCCCGTCCTACATTGCTTAGAGATCTCAATGATGTCAATGGATACTGTGTAATGCTTAGTTTCCCCTGTGGGGGTGCTACAGGGAAATTGAACACATCTTGCCAGGTATGCCCACAGATTACACTTCATAGTTCAGTATGCGAGTAAGGAGATCATTCAGAATTTGTGATCAAATTATTGTCAATGGCCCTTCTAATGAGTAGGGTTAGGCTGGGTTCAAAATTTTTTAAGGGGACTGCTCGGGCATTTGGGGGGTCCCCGGTAGATACGCGAACAGCCCAGGGCCCCATGGATCCTAGGCAGAATTTTTTATTGGGCAAAGTTTGTTTTCCCAGCGGCATACACTTTTCCTACAAGATTCAATAGCGTAGTCTACCCCACTATTGAGTCCCGCAAGAAAAGCATATACTGCCGAGAAATAGAACAAAATTTAGCCGAAAAGGGAAAAATCTGCTCATGAACTCTATGGGGCGCGCAAAAAGCGTCATTATCTCCCGGGTGCCTTTTTTTAAACTCCGGTGGGTACCTCAAACATAGTGTGAACCCAGCCGTAGAAAAGAGGGTCTGTTTTTGACAGATGTTGTTTGGTAATCATGGGAACCAGAACTTATTGAAGGCCCTTAGGGTATGTCCACATGGCAGTGACAAAATAACGGTCGGATTCTGTCTTAAGAATCTGGACGGTAAGGCTCGGTTCACACGGCTTATTTGCGGGGCGTAATTACGTCCCGCAATTACGGTGTGTGGGCGGGGCGGGGGGCCGGCACCTCGCCGGCCCAGAGACTTTCATTACCAGGGGCGCGTATACGCCGCAAAGAAATTTCCCACATGTCACTTATCCCCCTCTCCCCCCCCCCCCCCCCACGGCGGATTAGCCGAGCAGGGGGAGGAGACGTAACCCATAGTTCTCTATGAGAACTGTGGATTACCGTAATGACTGGGACGTATTCCAGCCGTAATTTGCGCACTCCGGCGTGTAATTACGGACTGAAATATGTCCCATTTTAAGCCGTGTGAACGTAGCCTAATTTGTCGTCTTTTGGATGGTGTTGGGGGACGGTTCTGTCCGCGGATTTGCCATCCTCCTCAACCATTGAAAGGCACATCTTCTGCCCCGAAAACCAGATGGAAGATTGAGCATGTGGTAAGTTTTTAGAACATCGGCATCCATTCAGTGTAGACTATTGGGCGGATTTTCTATTGAAGTCTATGGGGATGGTTGACAGTCGGTTTTCAGATGGTTTTCAAATCCGAAAACCGTCTGAAAATCATTCTGAAAAACTGACCACGTGGATGGACCATTACAATTTGCCATAGGTTGGGTCTAATAGGATTGCAGGAAAATGACAAAATACTGCAATACATACAGTAAGTAGTGCAGTATATTGGAGAAGCAATCAAATGAACGCAGATTCAAGTAGCCCAAGTGGACTAAAAGTTAAAGGGGTTTTGCCATGATCTAATGTTAACGTGGGATTCTCCAAAAAATGGGTTTTTAAAATCACTTTTTAAATATGCCCATTAAAAAAATGAAGCCTGTAAAGCACGCCTGACAAGATGCCCTTAGTTTCCTGACTTTTGTACATTAGATACGACCAGGATGAAGGAGCTACGGCCACGCTTGTGTTTTTTGCACTTCTTATCTGATGGCGGGGAACATAAATGAGCTTTGAAGGGTTTGGGGGAAAAAAAAGACCCTATGTTTTGTATGGAATCCACGGGGTTGTAATGTAATTATCTGAGTAAAAAAGCAAACGCTCCCGGGAAACCCTGCTCAGCCCTCCCCCCCCCCCTTCCCTCGCAGTTCCGAAAAAATAAAGAAGCTCCCCTGTCGGGCTCATCTTCTCTCCTAGCCATACACAATATTTTGAAAGGCCTTGTACACAATCATTATCCTCTGTGGAATAGCCAAAAAATTTTACCAACTCAGAGACTGAATATCGGGGAAAAGGTGGCATGGGGGTTACGATGACATCACAGAGGGGGGGTACTTTTTTTTTTTTAAACACAGAAACAAAACCCCTTTTTTCTCAAGGCCCCCCGAGCAAGATACCCGTTAGCTGAGGAAATCCTTTTCCCCCAAAAACCCCTTTTTTTTAAAGTAAAATTAATCAAAATGACGTCTTAAAAACTATGAAAAACATAAAAAAAAACTTTCCCATTTATGTAATGACACTTTAAAGAAATGAATAAAGTTTTTATGATTTATCACATTGATTAAACATCATAAAAATACCCAAATACTGTATCAGAATTGCTGTCTTTTCGTCACCTTGCAAAAAAAGGTCCCTACACAGTTCTATTGAGAAAAAAGTTATGGCCATGCAAAGTAAACTTCTTATTTTTTTTTTTTTTTTTTAAAAAAAGTTTTATTTTTTTTAAGTAGTAAAAAGAAGTAGTAGTAAAGTTTAATTGAGGTCATTCGACCCACGAATAAATTTTAAAGTGCCATTTAACCCCACAATAAAAACTGAACAATAATGTATTTTTCATTTCACCCTAAGACAATTTTTTTTTCCAGTACATAGAGGTATATTAACGTGAAATTAAAAAATTGTAACTCATCCTGCAAAAAGCAAGCCCGGCTATATCAACAGAAAATTTTTAAAAAAAGTATGGGTGCCCGCGGGGGTTATAATCATAACCCCTTCCCCGTTTCTCTTTTTCCCCCTTTTTTTTTTTTTTTTTTTTTTTTTTTTTTTTGTGGTTGTTGTGTGTTGTCGTGCCCAGGGAAAACGGTTTAACTCATTTACCGCCCTGAATGCATTTTTTGTTTTGTCTTTGTAGTGTCCTTGTTCCATAAATGGTTCAAAGGGGTTTTTGTTATAAGGGGCTCTAAGATGCCCTCTTAAAAGCTTTGCTTAATTTTTTTTGGTTTTTTTATTAGACTGGGAAAGGGTATTTTTAGTTTGCTGGTCGTGATTTTAATCGTCAAATCTGTATTTTTTTCCCGTAAAGTACGGATAAAGCATTTCCCGGGTCCCTTTTTTGCATTGTTGGGCTTTTCTTCCCTTTCTACAAAATTTTTGTTTCCGCATGTCCGGACGGTTTCCCCAGGCTTGAAATTTTTTCATGTTATCTTTTCACCAATAAAGTTTTTTTTTTTTGAAATTTAAAAAAAAAAAAAATATGGGTGGGCCGTATGACAAAACTGCCCCCATTTTTTTGGTACAAAAAGGCCCCGCGCCAGAAAACTTTTGTGCCCCGTTCCCATTTAAAAAAGTCGGTTTCGCTAAACTTTTTTAAACCACGGCGCCTTTGAATGCGCCAAAGATATGCTATGCCATATGCCAGATTTATGACCCCACATACAACAGGTTCATACACATGATTTAGAACTGGCATGTTTTGGGGCCAAGTTTCATTTCAGTCGCCCTATTTTTTGGAAGGGAAAAAGAAAACAAAAGGGAAAAGAAAATAAAATGGTTGGCCCCAAAATTTTTTCTGCAAACCGGGGGAAAAGGGGCAACTGAAAAACCCACCGCCCATTGACTTTAAACATCTGGGGTGGTCATTTGTCTCTGAATGGACATCGTGGAACTTCCATGCAGAGTGCGCAGTTGTACACAAGTTGTACAGCTGTACTAGTGGAGAGACGACTGTCAGCAATAGGGTATGTTTACATGGGGTAATTTTGGAGAGATATGGGCGAGATGCACGCCCTCCCGCCTCCCCCCGCGTCACGGGAGTGCGCGCATATCGACGCAAGCTCCCGAAAGGCACGATGTACTGCGGCGCGTACAGTACGCACTGCAGTACATCGTGCGAACATACCCTTAGCTGAACTCTCCACTGAGAAGGCAGGGACAGATTATAACCATCCCTGCCTTCCCGATCATTGTGTATGCAGTGCTGTAAGTGGGACTACTACAGTTGTAACCAGAAGTTTACATACAGTATATAAATAGACAAATATGTATGTTTTCCTCACTATCTGAATGAAATCAGAATAAACCTTTCCCGTTTTAGGTCAATTAGGAACCAAATTATTTATATTTGCCAAATGCCAGAATAATGAGAGAGAGAATTTATTAAGGCATTTTTATTACTTTCTGCAAAGTCAAAAGTTTCCATAGCCTAGGATACCTATGCCTTCTTTTTAAATAATTTGGGGCAGCCCATATGATGATGTCATGTCTTTGGAAGCTTCTGGTATGTTTATTGGCAACATCTGGGTTAATCAGAGACACACCTGTGGATGTATTTTAATCAAACCAGAAACACACTGCATCTGTGTGCAACATCGTGGGAAAGAAATCAGCCAAGATATCAGGAAGAGAATTGTGGACATGCACAATTATCCTTGGGTGCAATTTTCAGACACCTGAAGGTGCCTTGTTCATCTATACAAACAATTATACGCAAGTACAAACAAGATGGGAATGTCCAGTTATCATACCGCTCAGGAAGGAGATGGGTTCTGATGAATGAGCTTTGGTCCGACATGTGCATATCAACCCACGAACAAAAACAATAGACCTTGTGAAGATGCTGATGGTAGCTGGTAAGATTGTGTTATTATCCACAGTGAAACAAGTACTGTATCAACATGAGCTGAAAGGCCACTCTCAAAGGAAGAAGCCATTACTCCAAAAGAAACATATAAAACCCAGATTAATGTTTGCAAATGCACAGGAACAAAGACCTACATTTTCGGAGACATGTCCTGTGGTCTGACGAAACTAAAATTGAATTGTTTGGCCACAATGACCATCGTTAAGTTTGGAAGAAAAAGGGAGAAACTTGGAAGCCTAAGAACAGCATCCCAACTATGAAACATGAGGGTGGCGGGCATCATGTTGTGGGGTTGTTTTGCGCAGGAGGGACGGGTTTGCCTTCACAACAAATAGATGGCATCACGAGAAAGAAAATTATGTGGCAATACTGAAGAAACATCTCAAGACATCAGCCAGGAAGTTAAAGTTTTGGGCAAAAAGGGGTCCCCAAAATGGACAATGAAAACAATTCAATGTCTTGGAGGGCCATTAAAAAGCCCTGATCTCAATCCGTTGAAAATGAATGGCAAAGCTGAAAAGACGGGTGCAGCAAGTCGACCTACAAACTGGCCATTAAAATAAAACCACCCCCCAGTTCCGGGGGAAAGGGGGCCCAAAAATTTTCATAACAAACTATTGTGAGAAGCTTGGGGGAAAAAACCAAAACGTTTTAAACCCAAGTCTCACATTTTAAAGGGGCCCAAAGCCACCAAAATACTAATGGAGGGAGGGAAAACCCTTTTTGATTTTTGCAAAAAAGTAAACAAAAATTCTTAAAATTTCCCTTTTTCCTTCATTTTTTTGGCATTTCCCCCAAATAAAAATTTAATTTGGTTCCAAAATTGCCCCTAAAAGGGGGAAGATTTATTCTGTTTCATGTCAGATAGTGAGAAAAACATGCAGAGGGGGCTTTTTAATATGTTTTGGGAAACTTCGGTTTCAACGGGTTTTATCAAAAAAAATTTAAACAAAAAAAAAAATTTTTAAAATGTAAAAATGCCCCAAGAGGTCTTTCCCTGACCAGGTGCAAGCCATAAAAGGACCTTTGTTGTAGATCCTCGAGTAGATACGTAAAAATTTACAGCACTTCCAAATTGGTTGAAAAAAGAAAAAATGGTGTTTCCCCTGTTTTAAACCTTTTTTCAGGAAAAAAACTTTTTGGGGTCCACACTTTGAACCTTATTTTTGGATGGATAGGGGATAGATAGGGGATAGAAGGGGATAGATAGATTTTAAGAAAGATAGATAGATAGATAGAAAAGATAGATAGATAGAAAAAAAATATGAAAATAGATCTAAAAAAAAAGATATGAAAAAAATTTAAAATTTTAGAAAAAATTTAATATTCAATAAAAATAAATTCTGTTTTATGAAGCCCAAAATTTCTGCAGAAATTTTACCTGTAAGGGTTTAATACAGCCCAAAAAAACAAACATTACATATAAAAACTAACAGATCAAAAAAGGGAGGGATGGGGTTCCCTGCTTGCAAATTTACAATCTAGGGTGGGCGGGGGGGGTTTGAGACGAAAAGGGAAATTTTCGGGAAATTACAAAAATTGTCCCCATCCCCAAAAAAAAAGGGGGGGAAAGTAGACAAAAAAGGGGATAAACCCAAACCCAGTAAATCTTTTATGCAGACACACATCTATAAAACAGACAGTGTAACAAAACAAAACAGTACATATCTATACAAATAGCACACCTATATAAAGACAATGCATCTAAACACAGAAAGCACACCTATAAGCAGACAGTGCACCTAAAATGCGCCCTTATCCATTTAAAAAACAGTACACCAAATATACAGACAATGTATTTTATATAAAAGAAGTCCCACCTCTATAAAAAAAGAAAGTGCATCTATAAACAGACAGTCACCAAATATAAAAAACAAATACATCTAAATACAGATAAGTACTTGGAGTGCCTAAGTGCAGGAGTGACAAAAATGAGGGGTGACAAAAAAGTGGGGGGTTAGAAATTGGGGGAACGGGGTAGTTCCCCTAAGGGGATGAAATTCTAAAGCCCGTACTTAAACCAATGAGGGTTAAAAAGTTGCCTGATCGTATGGGAAACCCATGCCCCAAGAAAAATAAAAACCCCCAAAAACTGGGGAAGAACAAAAGGGAGAAAAAAAATTCCAAAAAATTTTTTTACAATTGCCCTGATTTTGGAAAAAATTTTTAAATTGAAAAAATTATGGGGGTAAAAAAGATTTTGGTCGCCTCCCAAAGCAAGTTTTCGGCTCCAAGACCGTAACTTTTTTCTTAAAGACCTCCCTTTCCCCATTTCATTACCTTTATTAAGGGTTTTCCTTTTTGGGAACTTTTTAAACACATAAAAGCCACCTGTCCACAACCCAAACATTTACACCCCACAACTCCACTATGGTAAAGACCAAAGAGCTGTAAAGGGACACCAGAAAAAAAAATTGTAGCCCTCACCAGGCTGGGAAGACTGAATCTGCAATAGAAAAGCAGCTTGGTGTGAAGAAATAAACCTGGGGAAAGCAATAATTAGAAAAGGGGGGAAAACATAAAAAAAACCACGGGAAAATCTCCCCCCACTGGGGCCTCCACGCAAGATCTCACCCCGTGGGGTTCCAAAAAATTGATAACAAAAAACGGCGAGCAAAAACCCAGAACCACATGGGGGTCTTAAAAACCCTGTAGAGAGCGGGAACCAACATAAAAAAGGGCAACCATAAAGAAACCCCCACTACCCCCGGGGCCGGGGACTCAAAACCGGGGCCATGGCCAGACTGTCCCCCTCCCCTTAACCCCCATTTACATACCCGGGGCCCCGGTCTGAAGTTTTTTTTAGAGAGAAATTTGAAAAATCCAAAGAAAATTGGGGAGAATGTCATATGGTCAGATGAAACCAAAGTAAAATTTTTTTTGGTTTAGAAACCAACTCACCCGGGTTTTGGGAGGAGAGAGAAGCTGAGTTGTACTGGGGGAAACCCCAAACCTACTATGAAGAAAGGGGGGGGGGCAACATCAGCTTTGGGCTGTTTCTCGGGAAAAAGGGGGGAACCAAAAAACGACTGACCCAATATATATAAAAGGGAAATAAATGGGGCCCATTTTAACCGTGAATTTTTGATTGAAGCCCCCTTCCCTCAGCAAAGGAAATTGAAAAAATTAAACGTGGCTGAGTTTTTCCCAGCAGGGAAAATGATCCCCCAAGCACACCCGCCGGGGCAATAAAGGAAATGGCTTCGTAAAAAGCATTTCAAGGCCCCTGGTGGGGCCCTTTAGCCATTCCCCCAGATCTAAAACCCCCAAAAAAAAAACCCTTTGGGGGGGTTTTGAAAGTCTTGGTTTTCCAGCGACAGCCCCAAAACATCACTGCTTTAGAGGAGATCTGAAAGGGGGAATGGGCCAACAAAACCACAACAGTGTTTTAAACCTTATGAAGAATTACGAAAACCCGTTTGACCTCTGTCATTGCCAACAAAGGATATAAAACAAAATATTGAGATAAACTTTTTTTTAAATTGCCCAAAAACCCAAATTTTCCCACCATTTTTGCAAATAAATTTTTTTCCCAAATTTTCAGAAAAATGTTTTTTGGGGTTTGTTTTTCATTTTATCTCTCTTTTTTTTGGGGTCGACCAAAGATGTAAATTTTAACGGGCCCCCCCTCTCATTTTTTTAAAGTGGAAAACCCTTGCACAGAAAGGGTAAACTAAATATTTTTTTCCCTACTGTAAAAAATTTTGAAAGATAAATGATTGATGAATAGATAAAAGAAAATTTAATAGATGTGTTTTACTTTATACTAAGGCAGGGGGAATGTGCAGGGTCGGCTCTGCTACATCAGAACACGTGCACAGTCCGTAAACTGCACTCATTCTTTCCACATGAAATCTGATCAATGACGTCACGTAACGCCCCGCCTGTCCAAAACTTCCATTTTACAACCACAACACCCACACACACACACACACCCACACACAAACACACACACACACCCCACACCACACAACACACACACACACACACACCCAAACACACACACCACACACACACACCCCACCCCACACACACAACACACACCACACACGGTGGACTGTGGGAGCCCGGGGCCCGGTGTTTGGGGGGAGTGGCCAGCAAGGCGGGGGAAAAAAATCTCTTTTTTCAGCTTCAAATACAACTCACACAAGTTTTGGTCAAACCGGGTTTCCCCAAAAAATTGGCCCCTTATTTAATTTTTCCCCCACATTGCCCCGGCGGGGGTTTAACTCCGGAAAGGGCCCTCTCTCCTACATTGTATTCACAAGCAATAAACTCTATTAATGCGCTTGTATACAGATGTAGCAGAGCTAAACTTGTCCCCTTTTTATCTTAGCTGTGAATTGGGATTAAATTCGTCCAAAGAAAAAACCACAGATAACCTATAGTGATATCACCGTGCTGTGTGCCAAGTGATAATCACAACTCTGCTACATCAAACTATCCAATTACATATATGCAATATG
Organism: Phyllomedusa bahiana; assembly: GCA_025379985.1. Taxonomy (NCBI): domain Eukaryota; kingdom Metazoa; phylum Chordata; class Amphibia; order Anura; family Hylidae; genus Phyllomedusa; species Phyllomedusa bahiana. The sequence continues at coordinate 13,604 of JAODAL010032019.1, read as the reverse complement.
AAGATTATACTCTATTTAAGTGTGTAGATGTAGCAGAGCTATATTTGTTATTCAACTGGGTTAATATATTACATTTTCCTGCAGACCATTGTAAAACCACAGAAAAACAATGGTAATATCACCGTGAGTTGTGTGCCAAATGATTATCTCAGCTCTGCTACATCAAACTGTCCCCGGGTTTAATAAAAGGGAAAGACAGATATCCTGTCTTTTGTGGGTTAGATGTAAGCAACAAAACCCCGGGAAGGAAAACGCAACAAGCCCTCATAAAAAGGTTTTTTCCGGGATCCAAAAAAATCAAGTGCCCCGTTTTACAAAAATCAGCTCTGCTCTATTTATAGGACATCTGGCTATTTTAACAAAAATTTTTTTCTTTGATATTTAAACCCAGGGATTTTTAAAGAGCAGGTTGTGTCTGGAGCCGGGGTGGGAAAAGGCCCCTCCCCCAATGGTCCCGTTCAAAACATGAAGACTTTAAAAGGTTTTGCAGTTTCCACACTGGAAACCATTCCCCGTATTTATTCTGTAACAGTCTATACTAGAAGCTACAGTACAACCTGCACCTTTCCACCCGCTCCAGAACCAAGTCCCCAGCAAAAGTCCCTAATTCCCTTCAATGTATGGACACAGTGTCTTTGCCTCCACAGCAGGGCTTATTAATATTCCCAAAATGTTGGGGGCCCTTTCCTTGAAAAAGACGCGCACACAATGGTGACAACGAGGAGCTCCCGCCCGGGGCCCCATTTTGTCCTTGCGTAGTGGAGAATGGCTTTCTGAAAACCCCAATCCTCAACAGCTGTTATAGGCGAAAACAGGGGGTAACTAAAAGAACCAGGGCCCCAAAACAAACTCCCGGATGGGACCCCCCGCCTCCCTGACCACGACCAAGTACTAAAATGTGTTAGGTAAAGTAGATAATTTCAAGGGGCACATACCCCACCATACATATCACCATCATACGGGACCAAAGAAATCCAAATAAACCAAAACCAATATTACCAAAACCCAAAAACATATACTTGAAAATAAAACCGCCAGAAAAATAAACCCCAAAAAAACCACCACATAGTGGGCGAAAAAAATAAACCCCTAAACTATTTCTGATCAGTACAAAAAAGACCAATAGAAACCGCCATATAGTGACCATATAGTGGTAGAACCAAACCCGTTACACAGGGGTCGCAGACATATAATTATTACAGGCAGTTAAACATCTTGTGACTTTACAGGGGACGTTTTCCCTGACGATCTTTACTTTCTTTTTTTGTTCCCGCACCGGGGCCCCGTCCCCCTCAGGGGACAATCCCCCCCGACCACTTTTTCCTGCAGGGTTTAACCCCAAAAATCTTAAATCTTTTACCCTTTTTCCCCACCCGCCCCCCTGGCTTAAAATGGGTCCATTTAGGCAGGCAAGGGGTTTTGGGAGCTATTTAAAGGGGCCCTACAGGGAAAACAGGGATTTTGGAAAGGGAAAAGGGGGCCCTAATATATAAATAGGTTTTGTACTAAAGAGCCTCAAATAAGAAACAGGCAGGCTTTTGGGGGGTATCCCAGGAACAACTTTTGGGGGGAAAAGGGGGGAATAAAGGGAACAGGGTTCACGGGAGCAAAAGGCCCATTCAGGCAGGGCAAACTGGGGAGGTTTTTTAAGCAAGCTGGGGGGGCAAAGGCAAGCAGGGGGGTTCTAAAGGCCAAAGGGGTTCGGGTATACAGGCAGGGTCAAAGGGGGGGGGGATACAGGGAGGCTCAGGGGGAAAACAGGCAGGCCCAGGGGGTTATATAGAGGGAGGGTTAGGGGGTCTATAAAGGGGAGGGTTTTGGGGGTCCCAAAAAGGCAGGGGGTTAGGGGGGGGTATAGGGAGGGTTTTTTTGGGGGGTATAGGGAAGGGTTAGGGGGTCGATAGGAAGGGTTAGGGGGGCTATAGGGAGGGTTTGGGGCAAAAGGCCCGGCTTAGGGGGTCTAAAGCAGGCTTTTGGGGGGCTATAGGCCCGGGTTTGGGGGCGATAGGGAGGCTTTGGGGGTCAAAAGGTAGGCTTTGGGGGTCTATAGGGAAGGGTTTTGGGGGGCCCATAGGGGAAGGGTTTAAAGGGGGGGCCCATTTCCCCAGGCTTTTGGGGCCTATGGCCCGGGTTAAAAGGGGCCCCATTAGCATGTTAAAGGGGGGGTAAAAGGGAGGCTTAGGGGGTCTAAAGGGGAGGGTTAGGGGGTCTATGGTAGGTTTAGGAGGGGCTAAAAGCAGGGTGGTGGGGGGTATAGGTGGGTTAAAAAAGGGGGTCTTAGGCAGTTTTAAAAGGTTGGGGCTATAAAGGGAGGGGTAAAAAGGGGGTTTTTAAAATTTAGGCTGGGGGGGCTTTTTTTTTTTAAAGGGAGGGTTTATGGGGTCTATAGGCAGGCTTAAGGGGGGCTATAGGCAGGCAAAATAAAAACATTTTTCTTACCCCCCCGGTTAACCCCAAAAGCACCCCCGATTTCTCCGGGTCCCGGTAAAATTTTCCCCCCCTCCTGGGCGCTCAGCACAGCGGGGCGGTGAAGTGACCACCGCCGCCGCCCATTGGGTCACAAAAAGCGCCGGCAGGGGGGAAAACAAAGCGGGGGCGATTTGCGCACCCTCTCTACCCACAAATTCCCGTTAGCCCCGGCCCCCTGAGCGCTCGGGGGGAGGCCCGGGGGTTTTAGACAGCATGCGCCGGGCCCGCAGCTCCGCGCCCCCGGGCCCCAGGGAACTGTTAAGTTACTGTCGGGGGGCCCAGGGGCCGGTTATTTCCGGGGGGGGCGGACCCCCAGTAACAGCGCCCCGGGGCGGGCCCCCCGAGCGCAAAGGGGGGCCCCCTAGCAATTGCTACCCCCTGCTAAACCCCCGGAATTACGCCTGGGGGGAAAGCACTGGTGGCTTATACAAAAGGTTAAAAATAATATATATATTTTAAAAAAATATATATATAAAATATATTTTTAAAATTAAAATTGTATGATGATGACACGTACAACCCACTTATATAAAGTGAAAAAACAGCTTTTCCCCAACGTTAAAAATTTTTAAACGGGTTTTAGGGTACCCTTGTGTGTTTATAAATTTAAAACTCTTTTTAGGTAAAAGGGTCTGAAACCCCAAAATACACCAACAAATGCCAAATGAAGCAGATACTAATCCCAAAAAAAGCGCCTTTTCCCTTTCCCTATAAAAAACCCAAAAGAACGCCCGGAAAACTGGAATTTTACTTTCTATAAAAAAGGGCGGACTTCTTTTGGGGCTGGGCTTTTTTAACACAAAGGGAACAGATAAAAAAAAAAGGGGCCCTTACTGGTGCCCCAAAAGGAGCCGCGTTACCTGGCACATAAAGGGGCAGTACAGGACCCTGGGAGTACCCCCCCTGTACTGTTAAAAGGCGCTAAAACCCCAATCACTCAAGGGACCCCACAAAAACTGTAAGAAACAGAACAGGACAAGTAAAATTTCCCCCCACTGAACTGAGAGGAAACCTAAAGACGACCAATTTACAGCATCTCCTCCCCTAAAACATGTAAGAGCAAAAACAGGGCAAGAAATACCCCAACCGTACGAGAAGGCTCCCCAAACCACCAATCCCCCTGCATTCACTGCCTAATAAAGTAAGAGCAGTACATACCCTTTAGTACCGCACTGTACTGTAGAGAAGGCCGCTACTTAACCCCCCCCAATCGCTGCCCTGGGCCTCACAATACATGTAAGACAGTGCAGGACATTAGAACCCCCGCAAATACTGTAGAAAATTAACAAAGGGCCCCCCCAAAAAAATCATGCAAACCCCACTAATTCAAGAAAAGCGTAACAGGACTGTAGTACCCGGGACTGTACTGTAGAGAGGAAATAAGACCACAAACACGCATGCCCCCCTAATACATGTAAAGAGCATTTCAGGGCAAAAGTAAACCGCACGTACGTAGAAGGAACTATAGACTGGGCCCCTCACTGCTGCACCTCCCCCAATACATTTTAAAACATACAGAAAATAAAAGGGGGGGGGGGGGGGGGGGGGGGGGGGGCCCGCACTGGACGCAGAGAGGCGCTACTAACCGCCAAACACTGCATGCACCTCACCTAATACAAATTTTAAAAGCAATACAGGACATTTGTACCGCACTGTACTGTAGAGAGGGGCCCACAAAACGCCAACCTTTTTAAGGGGCCTCACTAATTTCATGAAAGCCGTACAGGGCATGTAGTACCCCCACTGAAAATGTAGAAAAGGCACAAAAGAAAAAAACCCAAACGCGCATGGACCTCACTAAAACATGTAAAGCAGTATAGGACATGTATTTCCGCACTGTACTGTAGAAGGGACAAAAGACCCCCCCAAACACTTCATTCACAAACACAATACAAAGTAAAAAGACCCCTACAGGTCATGGGAGTAAACCCCCCTGTACGAAAAAGAGGCGCTACAAAACCACCAATCACTGCAAGCACCTTACTAATACATGTAAAGCCGTACAGGACATGTAGTACTGCACTGAATTTTAAGAGAGGCCCCTTCTAGACCACCAATCACTGCATGCACCTTACTAATAGATGTAAGAGCTTTACGGGAATGGCACCGACTGACTGTAGAGAGGGTTAGCGCCAATCACTGCATGTTTACCCATGTCAATACTGTTGCAGTACAGTTTCTGTAGGTGGGGTAACAAAAAAAAAGAGGCGCACTAACCTGAGCAGATCACACAGCTCTTTAATCACCAGGGTTTTACAGAATGTAAATGGTCTAGCTATTTGAATTGGAAGTACGTGGGCATTGCATCGGAAAGACCCAAACACACGGGAAAATATCAGTGAAATAAAAACACAAGGAAAAAGGAATTATGTGAAAATAAGTCAGCACAGCCATCAATGAAACCAGCTGGCACAAAGTTGGTTGTTTCATTGGTGTTATCGCTCCACCCCTTCATGAAGATAACCCCCTGTTAAATCAACATGGCACCCTCATGGCAAAGAACTGTCTGAAGATCTGAAAATAAGAATTGTCGCTCTACATAAAGATGGCCGAGGCTTAAAGAGGATTGCCAACACCCTGACACTGAGCTGCATCGCGGTGGCCAAGACCATACAGTGGTTTAATAAGACAGGTTCCACTCAGAAAGGGCCTCGCCATGGTCGACCAAAGTAGCTGAGTGCACATGACCGGCATCATATCCAGAGATTCTCTTCTCAAAATAGAACTAGTCAAATCTATTGTGAGCAATCAAAGAATCGCAGCCCCCTAATGTCAGTAACATCAGTATGTGTATGGCATGTGAGTGTTGTATGCACAATGTGTCTTTTGTGTGAGTGGTGAAAGTGGGATGTGTCTGGTTGTGGTTTTAGGATCAGAATGTGGGATGTGTCTGGTGTGTGAGTGGTGTATGTGGGATGTGTCTGGGGTGTGAGTGGTGTATGCAGGATGTGTCTGGGGTGTGAGTGGTGTATGTGGGATGTGTCTGGGGTGTGAGTGGTGTATGCAGGATGTGTCTGGGGTGTGAGTGGTGTATGCTGGTGTGTATGGTGGGGTTTGTAGAGTGAGTGTGATGGGATGTGTCTGGTGTATGAGTGGTATATGCAGGTTATGTCTAGCATGTGAGTGATGAATGTGGGATGTGTCTGGTGTATGAGTGGTATATGCAGGATATGTCTAGCATGTGAGTGATGAATGTGGGATGTGTCTGGTGTGTGAGTGGTATATGCTTTGGTGTGTTGGGTTTTCTGGTTTGAGTGGTGTATGCAGGATTTCTACATTTTGAGGTGGTGTTTTGGGGATGTGTCTGGTGTGTTGAGTGGTTATGCAGGATATATCTACTGTGGAGTGATGTAAAGTGGATGTGTCTGGGGTTTGATGTATATTGGTTATGCTGAAGTGTTTGGTGGTGTGTGGGGAGTTTTGGTGTATGCATGGATGATGTTGGTGTGTCTGGTGTATGGTGATGCAGGGGTATGTCCAGCGTGTGAGTGATGAATGTGGGATGTGTCTGGTGTTGAGTGGTTGTATGCTAGATTGTGTTGTTAGTTGGGTGAGTGGTGTATGCAGAAAGTTGTCTGGTGTGTTGAGTGGTGTATGAGTGGAAATATGTCCAGCATGTGAGTGGAATTGGAATGTTTGGGATGGTGGTCAGGTTATGTGTGTGAGTGATGAATGTGGGATGTGTCTGGTGGTATGAGTTTTTGATGTTTGAATGTGGATGTGTCTGGTGTTGAGTGGTTAGCAGGTTATCAGCAGGATGTAGTGGATGGTTGTGTGTGAGTGGTGTATGCGGGATGTGTCTGGTGTGTGAGTGGTGTATGTGGGATGTGTCTGGTGTGTGAGTGATGTATGTGGGATGTGTCTGGTGTGTGAGTGGTGTATGTGGGATGTGTCTGGTGTGTGAGTGGTGTATGCAGGATGTGTCTGGTGTGTGAGTGGTGTATGCAGGATGTGTCTGGTGTGTGAGTGGTGTATGTGGGATGTGTCTGGTGTGTGAGTGGTGTATGCAGGATGTGTCTAGCATGTGAGTGATGAATGTGAGAAGTGAGTAGCGTGTGCATGGTGTATAGAAAATTTACTGATATGAGATAACTTATCTTAGAAAAAATTGAAAGAGCATGCCCCTAATCGCTCTCTCTGGAGGGCCCAAGGTACTCCAATTTGACAAGAACTGCTTAGGCCGTGTTCACACGGCTTATTCCCGACGGATTTGTGCGCCGTATTGAGCTCACAAATCCGCCGTGAATGCGGGGGGGGGGGGGGGCCCGGAGCGCCCCGGGGGTGCCGCTCCCGGCCCATGAAAATGCTTTGTTTACGGCGCATACACGCCGTAAATAATGTCAGTACTTCCCCCCCCGGGCGGATTTCCGACGGGGAGGAGCGACGGAATCCATTTTTCTCTAGAGAGCTGGATTCCGTAATTGCTGCCGTGGTTTGGGGCCCCGTATGAAGCGCAAAACCGGCGCGCAGTACGGGCCAATCCGGGCAGAATAACCGTGTGAAGGGGCCCTTTAGCGCTGCGGTTAATTCAACTACGGCCTCTTAGCGGTTATGCGCGCCCCTTCTCAATCAGTTCCCCACGACGCAAGTGCAGGATGCCAACCAGGTTTGTTTTGGTTTCTATGCCATCATAAAAATTTAAATAAAAAGTGGACAAAAAACACAGATATCCGAGTGTGTAAAAGATCTATTAATATATATCTTTACAGATCCTGCACTGCGAACACCATTACAAAAAAATCAATTGGCAAAAATTACAGAGTTTTTTTGATCGCTTTTCACCCCCAAAAATTGAAATCACACACAAACCAAAATGGGGGAATTCATAAAATATCACTTTTATTAAATTTCAATAAAAACACAAGATCAGAATTGCATAATTCTCAAACTCAACACAGATCCCTGTCAGTTATGGCTATAAGTAAGCCACAATTAGTGGGAAATAGCATGAAACAGAGGCTCACCCTAGAAGACCCTAGAAGACTAGCCAAATATGCTACTCCTACACAGAGTGGTCGCGCCGATAAGAGATCTCTTATCTCGGCATTTTCCGCCATTTATGATTTCCCCATTTTGGTTTGTGTAAGACTTGTCATGGGTCTCTAGTGGCATATACTGCCATCAGTATTTGTTGCTCCAAAAAACTGGAATACAAAGTGATCAAAAGGTCACAGGTATCCGAAACGACAAGCCTTCTCCCCAGATCTGTAGACCTAAAAAAATTACTGGTGTCAGAAAATGGCGCCGCAAAGCAAATAAAAAAAAAATCATAATTATACGGACCTGCAGAGTAAAGATAATGTTATTTATACTGCATCTCCATAAAAAAAGATAGTACTATTGTCTTTTTTCCCCATTTCACCTAGCTGGGGAGGCCACAGTGGAATGTACCATGTGTCAGGTTAGGGTCAGAAATTAGACGCCATTTGACCTATTTGCCTAGTCCACCAAAATGCCTTGTCCCGGCCCTGCAGCAGACACTAGATATGGGAGCAGTATCTGGTAGGCACTAGGTATGAGAGCAGTATCTGGTAGGCACTAGGTATGGGATCAGTATCTGGTAGGCACTGGGTACAGGAGCAGTATCTGGTAGGCACTGGGTATGAGAGCAGTATCTGGTAGGCACTATGTATGGAAACAATATATTGAAGGCACTGGGTATGAGAGCAGTATCTGGTAGGCACTAGGTATGGGAGCAGTATCTGGTAGGCACTAGGTATGGGAGCAGTATCTGGTAGGCACTAGGTATGGGAGCAGCATCTGGTAGGCACTGGGTATGAGAGCAGTATCTGGTAGGCACTGGGTATGAGAGCAGTATCTGGTAGGCACTGGGTATGGGAGCAGTATCTGGTAGTCACTGGCTATGTGAGCAGTATCTGGTAGGCACTGGGTATGAGAGCAGTATCTGGTAGGCACTGGGTATGAGAACAGTATCTTTTAGGCACTAGTTATGGGAACACTATATGGTAGACACTATGTATTGGAGAAGTATTTGGTAGGCACTGGCTATGTGAGCAGTATCTGGTAGGCACTGGGTATGAGAGCAGTATCTGGTAGGCACTATGTATGGAAACAATTATTGAAGGCGCTGGGTATGAGAGCAGTATCTGGTAGGCACTAGGTATGAGAGCAGTATCTGGTAGGCACTAGTTATGGGAACACTATATGGTAGACACTATGTATTGGAGATGTATCTGGTATGCACTGGTCATAGGGGTAGTATCTGGTAGACACCGTTTATGGGACCAGTATCTGGTAGGCACTGGTTATATGGGTAGTATCTGGAAGACAGTGGGTATGGGAGCAGTAGGCTTTGGGTTTGGGAGTGGCATCTGGTAGGCACAGGGCATGGGAGCAGTATCTGCTAGGCACTGGTTATGCGGGAAGTATTTCGCATGCACTAGGTATGGGGGCAGTATCTGCTAGGCACTGAATATGGGAGCAGCATCTGTGGGCACGAAATGGGAGCAGCCGGTAGGAAAGAATTGGGCGCAGTACGGGTGGGCACAAAAAGGGAGCAGCATCTGGTAGGCAATGTTATGGGACAGAGGGTAAACCCATGGGATGGGGGTGTGTCTGGTATCCCAGGGGATGGGGGTATTTTCTGGTATGACGGGGTTTGGGGTATTTTGGACAGGGGGAGGGGGTAGTATCTGGTATGCACTGGGGATGGGGGTAGTATCTGCTAGGCACTGGGTATTGTAGCACTATCTGCTAGGCACTGGGTATTGAAACAGGGCATGCACTGAGTACAGGTCAGTATCTGGCATGCACTGGGTAAGCGATCATTATTAGGCAAGCTCCATATATGGGGGGCAATCTTTTTGGGAAGCCCCGGTATGGAAGCATTGTCGGGGGGACAGTTGAACCCAGGGATGGCTAGGACCCCTTTCTGCCCAAAAAAGCCTGCTTTTCTCCAGAAGTACACACTGGGTGCCGGGAAGAAATGACACGTCACTTCTTTCTCCCGCCGCGTATAGTGCGCTGGGGAAAGCGACAGGTATTCATAACTTTCAATGAGTTACTGTATTTGCGGGGCGTACTACAGGCGTATTGCAGCGTAATTAAACACTGAAGTACGGCCAAATACGTACACATAAATACCCTAAGGGAAACTTTGGCGGTACTATCTGCAAACACTGTATTGGTCGTTTCCTCTAACTGCTCTGTATTCACTGGCACTCCCTATGTGGTCTTTTATTGCCAATGTACTGTACTGAAAGCATGGTCTTTATAAGTGTTCATACAGTATGGGCCACATGAAAACTGTCTAGGTCTAGAACGCAATTTGTTGCCCATAGTAACCAATCAGAGCTCCCCTCTCATTTTTCCAGAGCACGATTTGAAATGAAAGGGGCGCTCTATTTTTTTCCCTTATAAAGCTCTGATTGGTTGCAAAGGGGCTCTGTTTGGGGGTTCCTATAGCTCTGATTTGGTTGCAATGAGCTCGTTTGGGGTTTGCTATGGGCTCTGTTTGGGTTTGCTAGGGGAAAAAAAAGAATTTTTTAGCCCAAAGAGAGTTTTCTTTAAAATGTAAACCCTTTGTGCCTTGATACGGGTTTTCCCTATAGTAAACTTTTAAAAAGAAAAACAAACTTTTAAAAAATTTTTTAAAAAAATATTTAAAAATATAAAGAAAAAACATTAGTAAAAAGAATTTTTTTTTTTCCCCTAATAAACATTTCCCTAATAAAAATCTTAAATTTTAAAATACAAGAATGTACACCAAGTAGGTACGCCGTTTCTGTAAAAAGCCAATCTATACAATAATGCTAAATCTCCCAGATTGTACAGGAGACTCCCGTAAAATGGAAAGATCTCCCGGACTCTTGGGAAGAGGGGACAAGTTTCGTATAGGCACCAGTCAAATGGATGCCAGCTGCTTGTTTTATAGTGGTGGCGCCAGGATAAAGCGTCAGTAGATGCTGCCCACAAAAGGTGCGCGGCCCGTCCCACGGTTGCATCTCCAGCTGGAAGCACGCAACCCTCCTAGCCTGGAGGAAAGCTGAGTGATGTGGTGACAATGAGGCTATGTTCGCAACCCGTACGTTCAACAGTAGGTGTGTTGTGTGTACCTGTGCTCGCCGCAATAACACCGTGGAACATTACCCTTGGTATGTTCACCGGCTGATTGACCCCGTAATTGGGGAAACGGATTTTCGCCCGCCCAAATTACGCATTTTGTATGGGGGGGGGGGACTTTCATTTCCCGGGCGGATCCGGCGGGATAATGGCATTCCTTTCTCCCCGCTCGCGTTTTCGCGAACGGGGAGAGGGAGGGGAATCCCAATTTTCTCTTGAGAACTGTGGTTTAAGTAATGACTGGGGAGGATTTCCAGCCGATTTGTGCGCAGTCCCCGGGCCCGCCAATACGGATAAAAACCCGTCCCAAAAAATAAGCCGTGTAAACATGGGGCCTTTTGAGATCGCACCCGGGATACTACCCAAGGGCCCGGCAGTGGGTGTGCTGATCCCTCAAATCAGTTTTTTCTCCAGAGCTTTCACACAGTTGTATGAAGGGTTGTGGCTTTGTACAAAAGGGGTTTGCCATGCAAATTTTGGGGTAACATGACGCAGCTCGAAATCATCCTAATGGACTTTAAAAAGTTGTCAAGTATGTACATAGGGCGGAATGTCAAAAAGGGGGCGCCTCCCTGCCGTTCAAAAGGACTTAAAAGTGTATAGTGCGCCTGTAAATTGAACCCTGTCAAAAAATTGGCGTCTGGTCTCCTTGTAAAAAAAATGATGCACCTTCTAGGACATAGGTAATGTAGCGATGCTACTTTGCTGCATTTTTGATGTGTTACTTTAGGGCCATTCAAATGTGTCGTGATGGGTTAAACGCTTAGTTTTGGTGGCATACAGTTCATTTATATAGGAATGGGAAAGGGGCAATTTTTTTTGCCGCAAAAACACCAAAAAAATGGCACAGCCCAAATGGATGTCACCCTTAGTGTTTTGGAATTGTTATTTTTGGTTGACACGGGTTTCGCCCAAATTTTTTTAAAAAATCTGGGCTCGGGACAAATTGTACCCGAATCTTTTTCCTCTGTACCTAGCCCTAACCCTAACCACAATCCTAACCCTACATTTGGGTTAGAGTTTGGGTTTTTAGGCCTTTTATAGGGTGGACTTACCTCTCCATTCACTTCCTGGTCCACTTCTACTCGGACATCACTTTCAACCTAATGTGTCCTGGGAGCGGAAGGGTTTGGGGCAGGTTTACTCAGAGCGATGCGCCGCTGGACCCGGAAGTGCGCCGGGAAGTTGGTTAACCTTTAAAAGGCCTAGTAGGCTCAATTTAGGCTTATGGTTAGAGAAGATTTTTTGTTAATTTATGCCCAAATTCGAATCGGGCAACCGGAATTAAGTTGCTGGATTCATTTCCTTTCCCTGTGACCCGAATCTGATTTCATATCAATAATCTCATGTAATAACATACAGCTTAAAACGTCATGGGCCTTATGTATGAAAACTGTCTGGTAGTACGACTGCCTTTGTTGCCTATAGCAAACCAAAACAGAGCCCTAGCAACCAAACAGGCTCATAGCAATAATTTGGTCAAGCAACCCCAAACAACCTATAACAACTAACAGAGCCCTTAGCAAAACCCTCAAACCCATTTGCAACCAATCAGAGTCATATTAACCAATCAGAGGGCCCCATAGCAACCAATAAACCCATAGCAAATAATCAGAACCCTAGTAACCAATCAGAACCCTAGCAACCAATCAAAGGCCCATACTAAAATAAAACAGAGCCCTTAACAACCAATAAAGCCCAAGAAAAAAAATTGGGGGTTATTGAATAACAGAGCCCATATCAACCAATCAGGCTCATAGCAGCCAATTTAAGCCATAGGGGGAACCTAAAAAACTTAGCAAACCAATCAAACCCCTAGCAACCATAGAACCCATAGCAACCAAAAAAGAGCCCATAGCAACAATCTTATCTATGTAACCAACAAGGGTCATCAACCAATCAAGCCCCATAAACCAATGAGAGCTCAGAGCAACCAATCAGAACTCAGTTTTTATTCTCTAGAGCACCAGATGAAATAAAGGCTGAGCTCTGATTGGTTGCTATTTGCCTCTGGTTGGTGTGAGCTCTGATTTTGGGGATGGGCTTGATTGGTTTTTCATGGGCAAAAAGACAGTCTTACTGCTAGACATTTTTTTTTTATACCTAAAAGGGCCCCATGTTTTTTTTCAATTACCTGATGCCGGATTATAAGAAAGCCCTTTCACATTTAAAGATTTTATAATATATATATATTATATATATATATAAAATATTTATATTTATTAAATATATATTTTATTAAAAAATATTTTCATAAATATATAACATATATTATAATTTTGTATTTATATATATATATTTATTTTATATATAATATTATTTTTATATATATAAATTTTTTTCTTTTTTTTTTATTTCCTTTTCTATGTCTCGTCTTTCTATTTTTGACATGTCCTCTCCAGACGCTCTGTGTTTGCATAAACTCTCTTGAACGTAAAAATGTTCGGAGGTTTTTCAGAGACATTTTCCTACACTTGGCAGAATCAGACCAGGACAAAGATCCGCCTCTGTTGGTTTATTTACTGAGGAAAATGAGTTTATTAAGAGAGTATAATGGCCGCCATTCATGGAAGAGGAACCTGCGGGCTGTTAGGGGCCGACTGTTTACCGGGAGGGCAGAATGGTTTGTCTGTTTATTAAGAACGGCATCTGGATTTTGCTGTACTTAAAGTGATAGCGCTCCTCTGTCTTCACATTCTACTCTCTACCAGCGAGATGTATCCTTGAAGAAGCTGCAACAAAATAACACGGGGGAAACTGACACCACAGTGCGGGTGAGTTAAACATATAGAATAAGGTAGTATAACTTAAAAGGGGTGTTGTCACCAAGATATTTCACAGAGCCTCTTCACAGCCGTTAGGCCCCAATTCCTGTTCAGGTGTGGGTGGTTTACAGCAGTGAATAACATACCCCAAAAACATAAAAAACTCCTTGTCTGATAGGTCGCAGGGGAGTGATGTCACCCTCGGGGCCCGGGTTTTTCACAGAAAGTTTTTTTTTATCAAAACGGAAAAAAAATTTTTGTCTCAAAAAAAAAGGCAAAATCGTCGGA
>JAODAL010032018.1:0-47601 GCA_025379985.1 Phyllomedusa bahiana | reverse complement strand
TAATTGTTTGCTATCTTGAAAATACTTTCTTTTGATGGTCAAATATACAAGTGTTGGTTTACCCTCTTTGGCCCCAAAAAACCAAAAGAGGGCCCAAAGCATAACAAGTAAAAGGAAAATTACAAAATTTTTAAAAAAATTAAAAGGTCAAAAACTAGTGTTAAACCCGATTTTTTCCGAAAAAAGTTGAAATTGGCCACGGTTTTTATGTTTAAAACGGTTTTTTTTCCCGCGAAAATTTGGGTTTAAAAATTCTGCCCCAAAATCTATTAAACTTTTCCGGGGGGGGGGGGGGGGGGGGGGGGCCTTTTTTGGGGCCCCTTTCCTGTCATTTTTGGCCGGCCAGCAAATCAGCTTAGAGAATAGAGCGGGTTGGGGGGGGGGGGGGGGGGGGGGGTGTGGGGTGGGGGGGGGGGGGGGGGGGGGGGGCAAGGGTTAAAAATTAAATGGGATTTTGTTTTGGGTTTGCATTGGCTGGAAAAATAACTTTGACCTCTTTTTAAATGGGAACAGCCCTTCCCCTGTTCTAAACAGTGTGTGTCAGATCTCAAAGCAGTAGCACGTGCGCTTGCCTCTGTGAAAACCACCCTAAAGCGAAAATTATTCTATTTGTTCACGGGAAAAAAGCTCTACTTTTAGCTGTGATCCTTTTTTATTATCCGTATACATTTCAGATCCCTTGGGTTTTTTTTCATTAGGCCCCAGGCCCCCCTTTTGTTGATAGAGCCCCCTTTTGAAATTTAAAAATTTTGGAATCCAGAAATTTTTGTAGTCACCACAGGTGAATTGATGGGGTCCCAAAAAATTACCTTTTTTACCCGTATACTTTCAGTTACGTGTTTTTTTAAATTTTTGGGCGCGGGGCCCGGGCTTTGTTATAGAAAAAACCCCTTGCTTTTAAATTTGAATCCAGCAATTTTGTATCACCCGGGGGAAAATTGATGGGTTCCCCAAAAAATACCTTTTTTTAAACCTTTATAAAAATTTTTCAGATAGGGTGTTTTTTTTCACTTTGGTAAAAGGCCAGTTTTTTGATAGAGAACCTTTGCAGTTAAATTTTGAATAAAAGAAATTTTTTGTATTTTTCACCACGGGGTAAATTTGGGATAGGTCCCAAAAAAAACCCTTTTATTATCCGTAATTTTTTCGATACGTTTTTTTTTCACTTAGGCGCAGGCCAGCTTTGTTGATAAAGCCCCCTTGCGGGTTTAAATTTTAAATACCGCAATTTGTAGTAAACCAAAGGAGGTTTACTGTTTGGTCAAAAAATTTTCTTTAAATTTTATCCGAAATAAAATTTAAAGATACGTTTTTTTTTTTAATTTTTTGGGTCGGGTAAAAGCTTTGTTTTGATAGAGGGTAATTAAAAACATTTTTTTAAATCCGGGCCAATTTTGTAAGTCACCACAGGTGAATTGATGGGGTCCCAAAAAATCCCTTTTTATTATCCGTTCCCTTTCAGATAGTTTTTTTTTTTCATTTTGCCGAAGGCCACCCTTTGTTGTT
Organism: Phyllomedusa bahiana; assembly: GCA_025379985.1. Classification (NCBI taxonomy): domain Eukaryota; kingdom Metazoa; phylum Chordata; class Amphibia; order Anura; family Hylidae; genus Phyllomedusa; species Phyllomedusa bahiana. The sequence goes on along the minus strand of JAODAL010032018.1, from coordinate 46,095 downwards.
AGGGGCCACCTTGCATTTAAAAATTTGAATACAGCAATTTTTGTAGCCCACCATAGGGGGAATTGATAGGTCCCAAAAAAATTTTTTTTTATTATAAAAATTACATTTTCAGAAAACTTTTTTTTTTTCCTTTCCCCCCAGCCCCACTTTTTTTAAAAAAGAGCCACCTTGCATTTTAAAATTTGAAAATCAGCAATTTTTTTTTAATAAACCACGGGTTTGAATTGATAGGTTTGGCCAAAAAAAAAACCTTTTAAAATTATCTTTTATAAAATTTTCAGAAAACGTTTTTTTTTTAAACTTTAAAACGCAGGCCGCTTTTTTGATATTGGCCATCTTGAAGGGAAAATTTTTTGAATCCAGCAATTTTTGTATAAACCCACGGGGGAATTGATAGGTCCCAAAAAAATACCTTTTATTACCCGGTTTAAAAATTTCAAAATTCGTGTTTTTTTTCACTTAGGCCCCGGGCCCAAAGTTTGTTGATAAGCCCCTTGAAAGTTAAAATTTTGAATACGGGAAATTTTTGTAGTCACCACGGGTTTTTATTTGAAAAAGGTGCCAAAAATACCGTTTATTTTCCGTAACTTTTCAGATACATTTTTTTTTTTCATTTTTTGGTCGGTTAAAAGCTTTTTTGATAGAGGGACCTTGCATTTTAAAATTTGAACCCAAGAAAATTTTGTCTTTCACCGCGGGTGTTTTTTAAAGGTGCCAAAAATACCTTTTATTATCCGTATAAAAATTTAATCTGTTTTTTTTTTTTAAACTTTTGGTCAGTCAAGCTTTGTTGATAGAGGTCCCATGCACTTAAATTTTCAACCCCAGCAATTTTTGGGGGAAAAATTTTTGGGATTTGAGAATAGCTTGTGATTTTCCCCTTTTCCTTTTAATAAGGGCTTTCGAAAACTCTTCCATCCTTCTTCAAAATTTTTTTTTCCTTTCTTGAACGGAAAGCGAAAATTCAGGTGGTAAACAGCAAAGAGGGGGGTGGGACAGGGAAAAGATAGGGGGTACGAAGAAGGTGGCCCTTCCATTGTGGGGGAAAACACGCATCCCCACCAAGGATCGTGGTTTTTGCAAGGACCGTCATGCCTGTCATCGCTGGGTCGGGGGGTCCTGTGAATTCAGTAACGAAAAAGCGTCGCCAACCCCTTGTTCTTCATGGTTTAAATGCAACCTGCATCCAGCAGCCTTACCCCCTCGTCCCCCAATTCCGGCCACAAATGTCGTCACCCAAATCATCTTTTCCCGCCAAAATGAAGCGAAGGCACCCCCAAATGTCAACTGGGTTGTACCCCCCCAACTGTGGTTAATCCTTTTTTCGGGAAGACCTCTTTGATGAAAAAATGCGGTTGGGGTCAAAAAAGGATGTTAAAAGATCAAAGAGGCCAAAAAAAAGGGTTGTTTCTCCCCCTCGGATGACCCAGTTACTGTTGTCGGGGGGGTGGGGGGCCGGTCAATCCGGAAAAAAATCCGGGGGAGGCCCGGCCCGGAACCCCTTTGGCAGTCCCCCTTTGCTTGTAACCCGAAAAAGTTTTTTTGGGGGGGGAGGGGGGCGGAAAGGGGCAGGAAAAACCAAATTTCCCCTGGGGAAAAGGAGATGAGGGAACTTTCGGACCCATCGGGGTCTTTTCCGCAGAATTTCTTGCGAGCGCTTAAAAAAAAACTGGACGAGGAGGAAGACATGGGGTACTGTCAATAGGGCCCCCCGTCTCAAAAAGGGAGGGGGGGCGGTTTCGCACAATCCGCTGATATGATTCCCCGCCAGCCACGGTCAGCGAAAACCCCCGCTCCCCCTTATCGCCTTTAAAAAAGGTCAGGACCCTCAAGCTGGGCATTCTTTGAGCAACCTTGATTCACCCAGCGATGTATATCCCGCCTTTCCCGAAAACCATAAAAAAGGGCAAGAATCTTAGGTGTTTAACCCCCACCAAATGTCTAGTCACATCACAAATGTTTTGGTTGAAATGGAGGAAAACTTGGAAAAAAAAAAGGCCCAACCGACCCCGGGTTCCAACTACTGTCCACCCCCTCTTTTTCCCGTTTCCTCCCCCTCCCCACCCCCAAAGCGTTCCTCGGGCTGCCATTCTCTCAAGTCAGACGGGGTCAGCCTCCGCTTCCCCCTTCCCCCGTTCCCCGGAAAACCCCCACCCAGGACCATTCCTCCCCTTCTCCCCCACCTTTGACGCCCTGCACGCCGTCAGCGGCCAGTCTAGCAGCCGCCTTCTGTCTTCCGGTTTGGGGGGGGAAAAAACATTTAACCCCAAACCATCCCAAACCCAAAAACCCTAAATGCGGCTTCCCAGGTTTTTGGCCTTTGGGAAAAATGTTGCCTTTCCGTCTGGGGGACAAGATGGTTCCGCCACGCCCGGGCCCCTTGCCTCCCCCCAATCCCAGATGCCGACGGGGCATTTTTTGCCAGAAAAGCCGTCCGCCCTGGCCAGCCACTGTCATCAAAAATTTTCAAGCGCGTTGTCTCATCTTGCCGGAAAAGTCATTACCACCGACACATCAGGGATAGTAAGCACGGCCAAGGCCCGCTATTCTTGTGACACTCACTGGGTGGCTGGGTGGATGTCTCTGGGGGTGATGTGGCTTGGGCTCGGCGCAACGCTTTCAAAACCCAGGGATGGGCGGGGCTCTTTTCCCCAAGCTCCACGGTGGCACACATGCCCGAGAAACCCAGGGTTTTAAATTTTAACTGTCTTGGAGACCGTCACACACAGGTCAGGAGGGGGACGGTCTCCACAAGAGACCTGCATGGCTGGATGACATGAATTTTGTGCCAGGCAAGGGGTTGTGAAACGGTGAAATCTGGGCCCCCTTAAGATCGGTGGGCTGGAGCACATCCTTGCCTGGCACATGTCATGAACCCTTGTGCCAGAAATTTCAAAACCCTACCCGGGTCTGAGCCTGCGGGGAAAGGCTCAGGTCTGATTCGCATTTCCCGCCTTCGCACCCTGCTTCTCCCCCCTGGCTGTTTTTGCAGCGTGCTCGACCTCCCCACAACCGTCTCTTGTTGACGTGGCAACACGTGGAAATTCCCCCTCCACATGCTCCCCGATTGTGGGAGCGCGCAATGCCATTCGATACAAAGGGACACAGGGCCCTGACAAGCAGGGGTGGGACCCGGGGTGTTGAGCCCCCGAAGTGGAGGCAGGTGAAAAGCTCTGCCCCAAATCCTTCCATTTTTTGAAGAAGCCACCAAAATGGTCAGTGCGGGATCCCCTTTCAGCATGAGCATTGTGGTATTTTAGTTCTGGAACGATCTTTGGGAACTCTGAAAAATAGGTCCCGCCAGCGACGGGGGGAGGGACGGACACAGATGCGGACACGGACCCTTTCTCCCCGTCGAATCCACAAGGCCCGGGCATTTTTCTAAATTTTATCGGTCTTCTTTGGGCTGGTTTTCGGGGCCCGGGGTAGTGCAATGCGGCGCTCACTTCAGGGGATCACGAGGCAAGTCGGGCTGTGTTGAAGCTGTGCCGGGGGGAAGCGGGGAGGAGGAGGATTCTAGACACCGATCCCTGCCTTTGAAGGGTTCCCCGGAATTTGAGGGGAGGGGAAAAGATGGGAAAGGTGAGTTTGCTAGTCCCCCCCCGACCCAGGGCGGGGAAACAAGGCTCCATTCTACATGAGTGTTTGGTTTTTTTCCCCCAACATGATCCTCGTTTAAAACCCATCAAAATGAAAAACGTTATGGGGGGGCCACCCTCCTGGTCCCCGGTACAAAACAAAACTCAGCAATTTCCTTCACCCACCCAAATAAGAGAAAATACAGGAAATGGGACCTTGCTGATTGACAACTGGAGACACTTTTTTGCGTCTGTTCACGTTTTCAAATGTCACGGTGGACAACCCCCGCGAGTGACAGCATAGAGTGCCAATACCATACCCGGCCCCAGAGCAGCGGGCAAGGGGGGCAAAAGCCAAAAGTTTGCCTCTGAAATCTTTTTTACCACCTCACCATGCATGCAAGCGGGGCACACTAAAACACCCAGGACCGTTTAGATCAGGTGCACGTTATCTGGTTAAACACCGATTTTTTTTGTATGTTTTCCCGGACCCAATAGATTTGGGGTACCCCAAAATGGAAAATGGCCCCTCGCCACGCCATAGAGGTGTTGCCTGCCCAGCACCGGTCATATCTGAGGGACCTTCAGCACAGCGGGAGGAGTCATTACAAAAAGCTCCGGCTTTCCAAGATAATGTGGATCGTTTGACTTTCATCAAGAAAATCAGGCATGGATCTCTGATGAGTTGTGGCCCCAAATTGCCGAGGTTACCGTTTATTTCCCCAGTCTACTTCACTTTCCTTTTCAAAAGAAATGGTCCTTTTGAAAATTTTTTTTTTAAAATATCTTTTTACTGAAATTTTTATTTCTTTTTTCCCAAAAATTCTTTTGCGGGTTTTGCTGGGGGGGACTGAAAAGGGACGCAAGGTTTCATACAACACCGTATTCCATTTACTCATTTCATCTTTAGAATTTTGCATTGTCAAGGTTTGGGTATGTCCCCCTCACAATTTTTAACAGTGGCTGAGAAGTCATTTTTTAAAAATTTTTGTGGTCATGGTGCGGAGATACAGCAAAAATCGTGGCCCTTTTGGAAACAGAAATGTGGCTTCTAAGTGGCTTTTCCCCCCCTCACAATTTTTAACATGGCTGAGAAGTCTATTTTAATTTTTTGGGGTCATGTGCTTGAAAGCAGCAATAACAGGTCCTTTTAAAAAATTTGTTTTAATAGACATTTGTTCTTCACAATTGTCAAAAAAGGGGTCATGGGTCATGTTTTGAATTTTTGGGGGCATTTTGCTGTGAAATGCACCTGGGGTACGGGCCCCATTGTAAAAATGTGGTTTCAACAAAATTTGTTCTTCCCAAATTTTCAAGAGTGGCTCAAGGGTGATGGTGTTGTCAGAAACGGAATGGTAGGACACTGTTAATGGACACAATTGCAAAAAGATTTTTTTTGCAAGATCTTTAACATAGCTATCAAACCCCGTAATTGAGAAACCCATTTAATCAATTAAAAAAAAGGAAACAAAGACATGGTGGGTTCCCTTCTATTTTTAAAAAATTTTTTTCTAGAATTAAACTACTAAAAAAAATTGCTGTACAAAAGCTGGTAAACAAATTCCTTGTCAAGGGAGGGGAAGGAAAACTTGACCAGATGTAGGTTATTCAAGGGCATGGAGTATGGCGCACGGACGAGAACAAAGTACAGAGACCCCTTTCCCCGCACGTTTAGTAAAATGGAAAAAGAATGCCCCAAAAAAAAGGGCACCGGGGGGAAAGGGGTTAACCCCCATATTTCCAAATGAAAACTCAATTGGTCCGACTCATACGGAGGGGCAAACGCTACCCAGGTCTTGATGTGTCTGAGGAAGGCTGGGGGTCTTTTCCCCAACTTCCCTTCCCCCCCCTCTGTCAGACGCTGTTTTTTGTTGCTGCGTATAGGTCATTTTTACCGTGTTAATAGATGACGGACGCCAGCCCGGTCTCTCACCCCACCCCCTGTAAGTTGGCGCTGGCCTCCTGTTAAAAAGATGGCTGACGGCAGCACTGGCTTTCACCGTTAGGGGGAATCAGGAATTCAAATTTCTCTAAAAAAAACCGATTTTTTAAAAGGGATTTTTGGAGGTTAATAGTTCAAAAAGGACTCCCGGGGTTTAACAAAATTTCACAATTTGAGGCTTAAAATTTTTGGGGCTGGGTTTACTAAGGGCGCTTTTTGATCTCAGGGGGTCTGTCCCCAATCAAAGAAAAGGATTTGGGGGAAAAATGAAACCCCTTTAATTGATTGGCTGAAAAGTCTCAAAGCCAGGAGGGAAAATTTCTTCTCAACTAAAAAGTGTTTTGGGGGGTGATTAGGACATTTGATTACTTAGGTGTTCGGGACAAATTAAAAAATTTTCATGTAAAAAATACCTTAAAAATCAGGGAGGGGGGGTATGTTGATGTTATCACCTTGAAAAAAAAAAAAATGATAAAATGTAAAATTAAATAAAACTTTCCCTAAATAAATTTGAAAAAAGTCAGTTACCAAAAAAATTCTAAATGCAGTACTGTACAAAAAAGCATAGTGCCCCTTTTGATCTGTTGGGTCAAACAGGTTTAGGGGGCAGCTGTGGCCCAGGACAGATAGTCAATGTCCCGTTAAAAAAAAATGGTGGTTTAAAAGACCCTATTTCCGGGACTTTTTAATTGTGGGTCAGACAGGTTTAATGGGCATACGCGGGGACAGGGCGATTTTGTTAATGTCCATTCAAAATAAAATGGGGGTTAAAAGATCCTATTTCCGGCACTTTTTAAATCTGGGGGGGCATCAGGTTTGGGGGTCATGCTGCGTTCCAGGGGCAGGGAAATTCAATGTCCATTCAAATAACTGATGGTTCAAATCTTTCTGCTTTGGGGACTTTTTAAAATTTTTGGGTGATGCAGGTTTAAGGGAGGCTGTGGTACAAAAGGGAAGTGATGGCTGTGACTTTTTTCGTGTTTTTTTTAACCCAAGTTTTGCCTAAGATTAGCCTATCCATTTGCTGTTGTGGATGTTAATTCCAGCTTCTCCATCCCTGTTTGGGTTTTTTAAGAAAGAAGATGTTGTTCCTCTCCCCTAGACTTTATTGGTCATCGGCGATAATCTATTATCGACTATTGGAAATCGTCTTGATAATTGCCGATATCGACTATCGACCCGATGACGATAGTCAACGTAATCGCTCATCACTAGTCAGAACAGTCTAATTTTCCTATTTTGCAAAAAAAAAATTAAACAAACTTGCCGAGATAAGTGCAGCTCTCAGAGGTGGGATGCACATGTGTCAGACACTATCAATATGCTATAAAATGCATGAGATTGTAAATACCCTTTTAAGACAGCAATACAGAAGATTTGTTTGCCAAACCTTTCCCTATAATTTGACTAGTATGACTGCTTAACAATAAATCTTTCATTTCAGAGAACCCTTCGGCATGTGTTTTTCAGCTACCTATTTATTTTTGTCCTTACAGCTATAGACTGTGGGCCACCAGTGGCTATGCTAAACACTGTAATCTACACTTTTAACGGCACCACATTTGGAAGTAGTGTGGTATTCATGTGTGCAAAAGGATTTATTGCAGTGAGTGGTTATAATTCATCTACTAGTATATGCAGTAGAGCAGGACACTGGGAAGGAACAAATCTTGACTGTAGAGGTAAGACTGGCAATTTACTAGATGGAAATGTTTTATAATTGTAATTGATTGTAAATAGCAGAATAATTAAATGCCATATATATATAAATGAAGAAAGACGTAGAGCTTTATATGTATAAACAGGGCCGTGCCTGATATCTGCCATCTTTTCAGTCCGATATCAGACGCAGCCACGTTCATACAGGGGGGCGCACTAGAACCGTAGCAAAGCTATAGATTTATAGCTTCGCTACGGCATTTCTAGGCACAGTTTTCAGTTTGGGAAAAGGTATACCCCTTTGAAAATGGGATACCCCCAGCCAGAAATTCTGCAGGCTAGAATGGCCTATTTTGCCTGCTGTAGACGGGGGTTTTAAAATCAGGCGCTTTTTATCCATTATTATGCGCATGAAATGTGCCGTTCACACGCCAGATTTCATGCATGTCGCCCTTAGGCCATGTTCACATGGCTTAATTGCGGGGCATAATTACGCCCGCAATTACGCCGTGTGGGCGGGGGCGGGAGCGGGAGGCCAGAACCTCGCCAGCCCATAGACTATCATTACTAGCGGCCTACTAGCATTCGCCGCTAATAAATGACATGTCACTTATCTCCCCCCGCGGCGGATTCGCCGAGCGGGGAGAGGAGACGTAATCCATAGTTCTCTATGAGAACTGTGGATTACCGTAATGACTGGGCCGTATTTCAGCCCGTAATTCGCGCAGTACGCCGCGAATTACGGGATGAAATATGCGCCCAAATAAGCCGTGTGAACATGGCCTTAGTGTCCATCTAGAAGCAGAATCTACGCCTTGAAGTATCTTTTTAGAAAATATTTTACTTCTCTACCAAGTCAGCCACACTGATGCTCTTCCTCAGTGTATGTCAGTTTTTGCCAATGCCTCTGCAGGAAGAGCCAAATCTCAAAGGGCAGTTACACATACAGATCTCTGACTAGATGACTTTGGATGGAGGCAACTGAGGATGCAGTGTATGAGGCAACTAGGCATTCTTTTCTTCATGTCCTGTTTAAAGGAAAACCTACTCAACTCATAAAAACACAGTTTTCAAACAAATTAAACTCTGCAGGATTGATGTATAATTTTGGGAGTAAAGGGTTATTTTTCTGTTTCAACTTTAAGGGTGACATGTCCCAAAAGTGGTAAAGGCACGTCTGTTTTGCGGCGCATAAAAACAGTGTAAAGTGCACCTGAAAGTACGACCCTTTACAAAAATCGGGCATCTGGTATACCTTGCATAATAACATTAATGCACATTTTTAGGTGCATTACAAAATCTAGGCACATGTTGTATTGTTAGGCGCATTTAAATGTGTCTTGCAGGGCATATAATGAAACTAGTTTTGGTCTATTACAGTCCATTTAATTAGAGAATAGGGCGTCAATACTTTTTTTGCTGCAAAATACACCAAAAAAATGGTGCTTTCGTATTGGGACATGTTGCCCTAAATGAAAAGGGGGTAAATGGAAAACTATCCAAGAACCCCAAAGTAACTCCAATCCTCCAAAAGATCATCTGCTGAGTATTGGGACTGGGAAATGTTAGACAGCATTACTAATTACATTTACATAAGTGCTCAGTCCTACATTGCACACTAGTGTAAGGTGGAAAGGTGTACAATTATATATTTGTACATATACATATAGTGTGATTCAAATCTACGGGTTAGAAGAAGTTAACTTGTTTTTGTAGTTTAGAAACCAGAGGGAGACAGTGCTGCTGGGTCAGAAGATTATCAGATGGGGGAAGAGGAGGGGGGAGTTTAAACAGCTAAATGGAAGAGCCTGTCAGTTCTGGATTTAATTCAGTTCTGAGTTCTGTTACAAGTATTTTTGAAGTTGTGTTCCATCAAGAAAAAGGGAGATCCCCACCTATCAGCTGTTGATAAGAAGGGTAGGCCGAGGAAGAACAACAGCCTCCCTCACAGAAATTCTAGGAGAGAGAGAAACAGAGACAGAGATTTTCAGTATTTTGAATCCGCTGAAAATCCGACTGTAACCAGCATTGTGTAGACTTCAAAACAAAATTCATGTTGTAGCCTACAGAGCACAGGATTTATACTGAAGCCACCGGATGGCAGACGGAAGATAGAACAAGTTCTAACTTCCACCGAATACCCATTGGACTCCCGTGCAGTCCATGTACTGGGCTGACAGGAAATCTGAAAACCAATCACGTTTTTTGGCCCAAACCCATGCCAAAAGCCGCAGTGCAGCAATGTTAAAATGTCGTTGAATTTTGGACGGCATTTTAGCATTGCTGTGTAGCCGTAGACTAAGGCTATATCTACACAGCATTGGATTCTTGCTGGATTTTCAGTGGACTCGGTACAGTCAGATGTTCGGTGGATTTCAAATACTCAGTGCACATTCAATGTACATTCAATATATGGGGCCATCGACAATTCCGAAGACAGACAGCATCAAAAGCTGTGGTCCAGCGAAGTTAAAATTCCGTCCAATTTTGGAAGGCATTTTAAGATATGCTGTGTATATACAGCCTAAAAGCACAAGGGATAAAGAGAGGGGTGAGCACTAAGAAAGTGTGAAACCAAGGTCGAAACAGTTAGTTCTGGGTAACATGCAGGAGAGTATTACGAGGTCCCTTAGGGCATGGTCGAGTGCAAGAGGCTGAAGACACTGGACACTGGACGGAGGCTACTCATGAAGGTACTGAGAGAGAAATTTTCTGGTGAACAATTTACAGTGTGAAGCTATTGCACTGTGCTGAAGTAACCTGTACCTTGTGGCAAGAAAGAACATGTAATATCAACAAGAATTAGTGCCGGGGATTTCCCATAACAAGTGCTGTGTCTTATTCTATAGTACCAGTGCACCATACCACTAACTAATTTTATCATCCACGCCAATCCCCTACAACCTGTACATCTTACATCTTGGCATAGTCAGTAGGATAGCGAAGTGGACAAGACAAAGACAGACACTGCGTGGTGAGAGTGGGAGACTCCCGTTCTGCAGGCGTGCCAGCAAAGAAAAGTGCTGCTGGACAAGATTCGGTGTTGACACTGTGCAGGACAGGGCAAAGTTGTCAAGACATTTTGTTAGAGGCCACTGAAGAAGTAGAAGTGGTCTCAGACAGCATTGTGAGTAACCCTATAGTTTGGGCCTGATGTTGTCCAAGTGTGGCTGGACTGAGCCTTATAGGAAGTTGGGGAGACTGGTAGACCAGAGGCTAGGAGGTAGAGAAAGCACTCATGAAGATACCCAGCAAGAATGGTCAGTTGTAGAAATTATGCAGGCTTACCTAAGTAAAAGAGAACACGTGACTTCTGAAACAAAATGGCGGAGCCGCATGACGGTGGTGAATGAAGAAGGGAATGACCAAGCGAAGAAGCACAAAAATTTTCTCACTGAGGAGTTGCCAGTCAGGCCAGATATCTTATAGAGAGCCGAGAGGGGTAGCCCCGCCCCCCTCCTCCCTGTGATGTGCTAGAGACATGGAAAACACCAGAAGCAAGAGCAGCAAGAGAAAGACTGTGTTCAGTATGGCTGGAGAACGAATCATCCCACTTAGAGCTATGGAGCAGCTCAGAGATCCACGATGGAATGAAGAAGAATTGGAGGTGAATAGAGAACTCCCCCTCCACAAGGACAAGCGCGGTAGCACCGGGAAAGGATGTGGCAGCGGGTTTGGTTAGTGGTGAAACAGCAAAGTTCCTCCCACTGCTAAGACCTGGGACTAGAGATGGGCAAATCGATTCTAACGTTCTAACTAGGTGGAATTCGGTTCTGCACGAAGCCGAAGTTTAGGGTGATTCGCGGGAACAAAGCGTCTTTTTTATTGGTAAAATGGCCACGAGCACATAGCGTGACACGGGGTAGAGAACTGTGGGAGGAAGAAAGCAACACCAATTTCTCCCTGTTCTTAAATTTCTCCCTTTTCAAATATTTATTCCTGTTCATAAATTTCTCCCTGTTCATCAATCTCCACCTGTTCATCAATTACTCCCTGTTCATAAATTTCTCCCTGTTCATATATTTATCTCTGTTCATATATTTCTCCCTGTTAATCAATTTCTCCCTGTTAATCAATTTCTCCCTGTTAATCAATTTCTCCCTGTTAATCAATTTCTCCCTGTTCATATATTTCTCCCTGTTAATCAATTTATTCCTGTTCATAAATTTCTGTTTTTCTCTGTTTATAGTTTCTCTGTTCTGTTTAGCTCAAAGAGTGTGTTTGGCAGTGTAGGAATGGCTGAAGTGCATGCAAAGTTTCCTGGCCAGTTCTCAGAATGGTGGAGAGTCCACCACTTGAAAAGGGAGGGACTGCAGTACCACCAACTTGGACTGGAGCACGGTCAGCATTTGCACTTAGGGATGGCTAGATGCATACTGCTGTCTCTTGGCAATCGTCTCAGTGAACGACTGCTGGCACCATGAGTGCCGAGGAACAGGAGTATCTGGACTGGTAGATGATGTAAAAGACAGGGAGTTGTCTTCTGCAGAGGTGGTGAAGCTTTTATTGCCTGAAATGGGAGGCGTGCCACTGGGTGCTGCTGCTGTTGGGACAGGATGGACCACCACATCTGAGACCCGTTTCTCCCAGGCCACTGCATGATGTTGATGCAGGGCTGTTGTGCCAACGTTAAGTCTCTGGTCACGCTTTACTTTCTGCCCACAGATCCTACATATAGCCATGTCCGCCTCCTCTGATGTCTTGTCAAAAAACTGCCACACCGCCGAGTAGGTGATTTTACCTCCAATGCTCTGCACTGACTGACTGTTACCGCCACTGCCCCGGTGAGCCCCTGTGCCGCTACTTTTTGGGACCTGCAAAGTGGGTGGTCGAAATCATGGCTGTTTGGCTCCAAACCTCACACTGCTGCCACCCTGCTGACTCTCGGCCACACTACTGACTTGCAGGCTGCACCACTGCCTGACACGCAAGCTGCTGCTCTCTTCTCCCAATGATAATGATGAAGCCCTTGCTTCCAGGGCCAGGACGATGGGTAGTCGAAAGTAGGCAATTTCCTCCTCAGTATCTTCACAAATAGCCTCCCTCCAGCATCTTTAGCATCTAGGACTAGACTGTGCCCTGATGGCCCATGATATTCTCATCCACGCCAACCACCTGCAACCTGCACATCATACATTTACATCACAGAAAGGCAGGGCTAGGACACGTCATCTTGGGGCTATAAGCAAATAGGGCTTTTCCTCCAACCCCTGGTCAAAATTTCATGACCTGACACGTCGCCTTCAGTTGCGCCCTCCCCAGTTAGGTGAAATAGGGAAAAATGCCCAACTGCATCTTTTTTTGTAGTGCAGTATTAAAGATATGTTATCGTTATTCTGTTGGTCAGTACGATTACGATGGGTTTCTTTGTTTTGTGTTTTAATTTGCTTGTCGGCGCCATTTTCTGAGACCAATAACTTTTTTATTTTTATGTCTATTGTCCTGTATGAGGGCTTTTTTTGCAGACTTTATACCTTTTCAAGCAGTACAAAGTCTTTCTTGTGCACTGGTGCCAAAAATTGTGCACAATATTCCATGTGTGGTCTGACCGGTGATTTGTATGATGGGAGAATTATCTCATTGTGTGCATCTATGCCCCTTTTAATGCATCCCATGATCTTATTTCTCTGCTGCCTGACACTGACTGCTACAATTAAGTTTGCTTTCCACTAAGATTTCCAAGTCCTTTTTCAGGCCAGTTTTATCCAGACTAGTGAAGTAGTAGTAGTGAAGTAGTCATGCAAGAACTCCGGATACAAATGTCATAACTTTAATTCTATAAAGTTAAAATCATGTCCATTCATATACTTTTTAAGCTTTATGAGGTAATATATAGCCGAGCTAGTGTGCTCCGCTGGAGTACGAACTCCATGATAAATGAATAGGGAGAAAGGCTGATAGCCCCACCCTCTGAGATGGTCAACTCAAAGTATGAGCTGCCCTGCAGAGATGGAAAGCACTTGTGGGAACACCCATTTAATTATCCACATATCAGATTGCTTCATGCTAATGTTGTTAAAATTTTCTTTTTAGTTGCTGATTGTGGGCCTCCACCATCTATCAATTACACAAAACCTGATTTATTATGGAATACTACCTATGGGAGCACTGTCAATTTTGAATGTTTGCCTGGTTTTCTTATGGACAATGGAAATAAAATTGCTACCTGTAATGAAAATGGAGAATGGGAAGGAGGTAGCATTGTATGCAGAGGTAAGATCAAATTATGCAAGCCATGCTTTAAATTCATTATTAAGCATTAGAAGAGAAGGATTTAGAGGTACTTATTTCTGGCAGCTTCAAAATGAGTCACCAGTGCTGCCAGACTATAGGCAAAGCAATTTGAAGTTGGGCACATTGGTGGGCCCCCCCCGGGGGGGGGGGGGGTTTTTTTTTTTTTTAAAAAAAAAAAAATTTTGGGTTTTTTTTTTTTTGGGGGGAAAAATTTAAATTTTCTTTTTTTTAAAAAGGGGGGGTTTTTCTAAAAAAATTCCCAAAATTTTTTTTTTTTTGGGGGGCCCCCCCCCCAATTTTTAAAAAAAAATTTTTTGGGGTTTCCCCCTTGCTGAAAAAGGGGGTTTGGCCCCTGTTTTTAAATTTTGGGGGTTTCCCCTTTTTGGGGGCCAATTTTTTTCCCCCCTTTTTTTTCCCTTCCCCCCCCCCCGGGCCCCCCTTTTTTGGGGCCCCAAAATTTAAAAAAAATTTTTGGGGGTTTAAAAATTTTAAAAAAAAAAAAAGGGGGGGAAAAAAAATTTTTTTTTAAAAAAAAAATTGAAAAAAAAATTTTTTTTTTAAAAAAAAAAAGGGGCCCCCCGGGAAAAAATTTTTAAAAAAAAGGGACCCCCCCCCCTTTTTTTTTAAAAAAAAAAGGGGGGCCCCTTAAAAATTTAAAAAAGGGAAAAATTTTTTTTAAAAAAATTTTTAAGGGGGGGGAAACAATTTTTTTAAAAAGGGGTTTTTTCCCCCCTTTTTCCAAAAACCGGTTTTTTTAAATTTTTTTCCCCCCCCCAAAAAAACCCCTTTTTTGGGGCCCCGGGCCCCCCGGTTTAAAAAAGGGGAAAACCCCTTTAAAAATTAAACCAAAAAAACCCCCAAAAAATTTTTCAAAAAATTAAAAAAAAAAAATTTTTTGGGGGGGGCCCCCCCCCAAAAAAAATTTTTTTAAAAGGGGGAAAAGGAAAATCCTTTTTAAAAAATTTTTTTTTTTAAAAAAAAGGGGGGGGAAAAAATTTTTCCCCAAAAAGGGGTTTTTTTTTTTTTTAAAAAACCCCCCCCCCCCTTTTTTCCCTAAAAAAAAAAAAAACCCCTTTCCCAAAAAAGGGCCCTTTTTTCCCCCTTTTAAAAAGGGGGGGAAAAAAAAATTTTTAAAAAAATTTTTTTTAAAAAAAAACCCCCCCGGAAAAGGGTTTTTGGGGTTTTTTTCCCCCCCCCCAAAAAAATTTTTTCCGGCCCAAGGGGGGTTTTTTTTTTTTTTTAAAAAAAAAAAAGGGGAAAAAAACCTTTTTTTTTTTTAAAAGGGGGACGGGTATTTAAAAAAAAGGGGGGTTTTTATTGGGAAATTTGGGGGGAAAAAAAAAAAGGGGGGATTTTTTAAAACCCGGGCCCCAAACCTTTTTTTTAAAAAGGGGAAAAGGGGGGGGGGGGGGAAAAAAATTTTTAAAAATTTTTTTTAAAAAAAAATTTTTTTTAAAAAAGGGGAAAAAAGGGGGGTTTTTTTTAAAATAAAAAAAAAATTTTTTAAATTAGAAAAAAAAAAAAGGGGCCCCGGTTTTTAATTTTTTTGGGGAAAAAAGGGAATTTTCCCCCCCCCCCTTTTTTTTTTTCCCCAAATTCCCCCTTTTAAAAAAAAAACCCCCCCCGGGCCCCAAAAAAGGCCCAAAAAAAAAAAAACCCCCAAAACTTTTTAAAAAAAAATTTTTTAAAAAGGCCCCAAACCTTTCACGGGCCCCAAAACCTTCCTAGCCCCCCAAGGTAAAAAAAACCCCCTTTTTTGGGGGAAGGGGGGGTTTCCCTTTTTTTAAAAAGTTAAAAAAAAATTTTTTTTTTTAAAAATCTCCCCCCCAAAAACCCCGGGGGGGGCCCCCCCCCGGGGGGGGGGAAAAAACCCCCCCCTTTTTTTAAAGGCCCCCCTTTTTTTTAAAGAAAAAAAACCCCCAAAAAAAGGGGGGCCCCCCCCTTTTTAACCAAAAGGGGCCCCCCCTTTTATTTTGGGGCCCCCCCTTTTTCCCCCCCCCCCCTTTGGGGGGGGTTTTTTCCCCAAAAAAAAGGGGGAAAAAAAATTTTCCCCCCAAAAACCCAAAAATTGGGGGCCTTTAATCGGCCCCCAAAAAAAAACCCCCGGGGGCCTTTTGGGCCGGGGAAAAAAAAAACCCCCCCCCTTTTTTTGGGAAGGCCACCAAAAAGGGGCCAAAAAATTTTAAAAATTTTTAAAAAAATTTTTCCCCCAAAAAAAAACCCCCCCGGGGGGCCCCCCCCAAAACCCTTTTTTTTCCCCCCCCCCCGGGGGGGAAACCCCCCGGGGGGCCCCCCCCCTTTTTTTTTCCCCCCCCTTTTTCCCTTTTTCCCCAAAAAGGGGGCCCCCCTTTTTAAAGGGGGGAAACCTTCCTTTTTCCCCCCCCTTTTTTAAAAAATTAAGGCCGTTTAAAAGGGGGTTTGGGGGCCCCCCCAAAAACCCCCCCGGGGGGGCCCCAAACCCCCAAAAAATTTTTTTCCCCCCAAAATTTTTTTAACCCTTTTTTCCCCAATTTTTTTCCCCCCCTTTCCCTTAAAATCCCCCCTTTTTAAAAAAAAAACCCCCCCCCCCCAAACCCTGGGGAACTTTTTTTCCCCCTTTTTTTTAAAAAAAAAAAAAAAAAACCCCCCCCTTTAAACCAAAAAAATTTTTTTTTTCCCCCCCAAAAAAATGTTTTTTTTTTTGGGGTTTTTTCCCGGGGCCCCCCCAAAGGGGTTTTTCCCTTTTTTAAAATTTTTTTTAAAAAACCCCCCCTTTTTTTCCCCCCAAAACCCCCCTTTTTTTTTCCCTAAATTTTTAAACCCCCCAAAAAATTTTTTTTTCCCCCTTTTTTCCTTTCCCGGGTTTTAAAAAACCGGGCCCCCCCCCAAAAACCCCCCCAAAACCCCCCTTTTTCCCCAAACCTTTTTTTTTTTCCCCCTTTTTTAACCCCAAAATTTTTGGGGGGGGCCCCCCCCCCCAAAAAAAAAAATTTTTTTTGGGTTTTTTAAAGGGGGGGGGGGGTTTTGGTTTCCCCAAAAAACCCCCCCCCCAAACCAACACCCCCCCCAAAAACCGCCCCCCGTTTTTAAAAAAAACCCCAAAGGCCCCCCCCCCCCGGGGGCCAAAAAATTTTTGGGTTTTTAAAAGGTTTTTTTAAAAAAAAATTTTTAAAAAAAATTTTAACCACAAAATTTTAAAAGGGGGGAAACCCCCCAAAGGGGGGAAAAAAAACCAAAAATTTCCCCCCCCTTTTTTACAAAAAAATTTTTTAAAAATTTTTTAAATTTTCCCAAAAAAAAAAAAACCCCCAACCCCCCCCCCCTTTTCGGAAATTTTTCCCCCCCCCCAAATTTTTTCCCCCAAAAAAAACCACCCTGCCCCCCCCCCGGGGCCCCCAAACCCTTTTTTTTAAAACCTCCAAAAAAAAACCCCCAAACCAACCCCCCCCCCCCAAAAAAAAAATTTTTTTTTGGGGGGGCCCGGGGAACCGGGGGGGAAAACCCCCCCGGGGGGGCCCCCCAAAAAAAAACCCCGCGGGGGGGAAATTTCCCCTTCCCCCCCCTTTTTGGGCTTACCCCCAAAAAATTTTTTTTTGGGGAAAAACATGGGGGGGGGCCCAAGTCCCCCCCTTTTAAAAAATTTTTTTTGGGGCCCCGGGCCCCCCCCCAAAACCCAAACCCCAAAAAACCCCCCCCCCCAAAAAAACCCCCCAAGGGGTTTTGGGGGGGGGCCCCCCCAAAATTTTTTTTTCCCCCCCGGGGGGGGGCCCTTTTTTTTTTTTTTTTGGGGGGGGCCCTCCCCCTTTTGGGGGGGGTTTTTGGGGGCCCCCCCCCTTTAAAAAATTTAAATTTTTTTTTGGGGGCCCCCCCCCTTTTTTTTTTGGGGGCCCAAACCCCAACCCCCTTTTCCCCCCCCTTTTTAAAGGGGGCCCCCCCAAAAACCCCCCAAAAAAAATTTTTAAACCCCCCCCCTTTTTCCCCGGAATCCCCCCCCCCTTTTTAACCCCCAGAAAAAAAAAAAGGGGAAATTCCCCCTTTTTCCGGATGTTTTTGGGCCCAAATTTTTAAATTTTTTCCCCCCCAAAAAAAATTTTGGCCCCCCCCTTTCCGGGGAAAAGGGTTTTTTTCCCAAAAAAAAAGGGGGGGGAAAAACCCCCCAAAAAAAAAATTTTTTCCCCCCCCCCGGGGGGGAAAAAAAAAAAAAAAAAAATTTAAAAAAAAAAAAAAATTTTTTTTTTGAAAACCCAAAAAAACCCCCCCTTTTTTTGGGGGTTTTTTTTTTTTTCCCCCCCCAAAAGGGGAAAACCCCCCAAAACCCCTTTTTAAATTTCCCCCCCCAACATTTTGGGGCCCCTTCCCCCCCCAAAATTTAAAATTAAAAAAAACCCCCAACCCCAAAAAAAAATTTTTTCCCCATTCCCTTTAAAAAGGGCCCAACCCCCAAAGGGCCCCAAAAAAAAAACCCCCCAAAAAAAAACCCCCCAACCCCCTTTTTTTCCCCAAAAAAACCCCCCCCCCCCCCCGGGGGCCAAAAAAAACCCCCCCCCCCCCAAAGGGGGTTGGGCGGGGGAAAAAGGGGCCCCCCCCCAAACCCCCAAAAACCCCGGGGCCCAAAAAAGGGGGGAAACCAAAAAACCCAAACCCCCTTTTTAGGGAAAGGCCAAAAGGGGGGGAAAAAAAAACCCCAAAAAAATTTTGGGGCCCCACAAATTGGGCCCCCCCGGCCCCCTAAGGGAAAAAAACCCCCCCCCCCAAACCCAAAAAGGTTCCCCCAAATTAAAACCCCCAAAAAAAAAACCCCCAAAAATTTATTATATAATATAAAAAAAAAATTTTTTTTTAAAAATAAATTTTTTTTTTTAAAAAAACCCGGGCCAAAAAAAACCCAATTGAAAAAAAGGGGGAAAAAAAAAAAAATTTTTTTTTTAAAATTTAAAAAAGGGGGTTTTTATGGGGCACAAAAAAAATTTTTCCCCCCTTAAAATTTTCCCCCCCCAAAAAAGGAAAAATGAAAACAGAAAACCTTCCCCGGTTTTATTTCCTTGTTTTTTTGGGTTTTTTGTTTTCAATTTGTACTTCTGTAAAAAGATAAAAGACCCCGAAGAAAATGTACAGGTATCTAAATTTTGGTATAAAAAAAAAAATCCTCCCCCCGTGTGTTCCCCTACCTGTACTAATCTTTATTTTGTTTATGGGGGGTTTGAATATAAAAATGTACCCTTTTGCCCAAAGGGTTTGGCCCTTTTTCCAGTCAAAAGCACAAAAGGCTCTTCCCCTACCCCCCTTTTTTGGGGGCGTTTCATGTTTTTTTACAATGCAGTTTTTTCCCCTCCAAAATGCTCCCCCAAAACTCTCTAAAAAGATATGACTGGAATAAAAAATGGGGTTTAGAGTTTTGGTTTTTAAAATTCTTAACTTAAAAAATTTGACCTGTTTACAGGGGAAAAAACCTTGGAAAAATTCGTTTAAAATGTGGGGGGTTTTTTTTTAAAACCCCCCTTTCCCGCCACAAAAACAGTTTTAAAAAACCCCTCTGGAGGTACAAAGCAATGTCAAATCAGCCTCTAAAAAGGGCCAAAAAGATAATTTTGGGAAATTTTTTTAAAAAAACCCCCTCCATCCCAGCCATTTTTTGCCCCCTTTCCTTTACAGAGACCAAAATTTTAAAATCTGATATGAAAACACTTTATGTGAGAATAACTTTTTGATACTTTTAAACCATCCATGTGTTTTCTTGTGAAAAAATTTTTGCTTTTAAAATAGTAAAAATTTTGGTTTTAAAAACAATCCTTGTTTATTTCAAGATAATATTTCCCCCACAAAAAAGGGGTTTAAAAAACCCGATCTTTTCAAAATGTCTCTCTTAGGTTTTGGGATTATTTTTAAAAAGTCCCTTTTTTAATTTTTTATGACATTATCAGGCTCGAAATTTATTTTTTTGTTTCCAAGAAATTTGAAAAAATTTAGATTTTTTTTAGAGACCAAATCGTGTTCTAAAATTGGTTTTTAAAGGGGGTTTATGTTAGGGTAAACCCGGATAAATTACTCCATTCAAGAAACCAAAAACCCCGGTTTAAAGGATTCAAAACATAAATTTTAAAAAGTTTATTAAGCATAAGGAAATTTTACAAAAAATTTTAAACAGAAAAATAAAGGGGAAAATAACAAATATTTAAAATTTTTTTTTTAGATTTTCAATTTTTTTTCCATTATTCACTGGAAACATGTTGTTTTGATCAGGGGTATGCAAATTTTAACATTTGGTTTTACCCCCAAATTTTCCATTTTTTGATATTCCATTTTTTGACCAATTTTTGCAATTTTAAATCAAAATACAGGGGCCTCAGAAATAAAAATAAAAAGGGGGAGCACCTACCCGGACTTTGGGGTCTCATTTGCATTACAAAATTTTTTTTTAGGCAAACATTTTTAAAGGGGGACAAAATTAAGGTGCTAAAAACTTAAAAATACCCCCAAAAAAAAAGCCTCATATTGGAAATACATCCTTTAAAAAATCTATCCAGGGGCTGGGAGGGAGTTTTATCGACCCCACAGGTGTTTTTTTTTTTTTCATATTTCCCAAAAAAAAGTTTTATTAAAAAAGGGAAATGTCCCTTGAATACAAACTCACAGAAAAAAAAACAAAGTTAAGGTCAAAATCATAACCAAAACAAAAACAAAAAAAAATGCAAAAGGCAAGTTTAAAAAGGGGAAGAAAAATCGCCCGTTAAAAATATTAAATGTTTGAAAAATAGACAAATTTTAAAATTTATGATAAAAATGCCAAAATAGGGGTAGAAAAAAAACCAAAGCATAATGGTTAAAAAAAGGGAAAAAGGGTACTGTAAATATTTTAAACCACCCAAAAAAAAAAAAAAAGACACATGTTAAGAAAATGGTTAAAAAAAAAAAAGAAGACCAGAAAAATAACACAACAGAAAAGGATCCCACCCATAAAAAAAGGGCAAACTAAAAAACAGACGGGAAAGAAAAAAAAAGAAAAAGAAGGGGTGGGGGGGAGAACAGAAGAAGTAGAAAAATATCCCAATGAAGGGAAAAGAGGGAGCCCCCCAAAACAACCCCCCCATCCCGTAAGACACTACAGGTTTAATTTGAAAGATAAAGCGGGAGTTCTTGAAAGAAAAACCACTAAACCAGGGTTTTAGTTAAAAATTTAATTTGGGTTCTCCGGGGGTTTGGGCTATCAAATCTTCCATCATCTGAACCCCAAAATAATTTCTGCAAAAAACCCGTCTTCCAAGGATGGGGGTACAGATGACTTTCCAAATTTCCCGTGGGGAAATTTTAGCTTTGGGGAGTCCCGTAGTAAAAAGGGTTCAGAACGATTTTCTAAAAACTAAAAAACCTGGGATGGGGAAAAAATGAAAAGTTAAAATAAAGGGCCTCTGGGAAATCAATTTAGAAAAGGGCCCGTTGCCCGGGTCAATCACCTCCCAAACCAGGGCTAGAACCTCTGAAACAGGGAACATCCCCCAAAATTTGGGACATGGTCCCCCTTTTCCCCTTTTCCCCAAAAACCCCCACCAGAAAGCAAGGTCCCCAGGGGAAAAATTTTTGTGCAAGGGCCCAGGGGAACTTTTTGTACCAGCGTGACAAAATTTTTAAACAAGTCTCTTGGTGTTTAAAAGGGGAACCATCCCCTCATGGGTTTAAAACTGGAACAGCCTCCCAAATGAGCGGGTAATTTAAAGGGGGAAAACCCCCGTTTAAATTTTTCCCCGCGTTGAAAAAAAACGGGAAAAAAAACCTAAAATGATCAAGAGAGCAATAGCTTATAAAATAAATTTACAAAGAAATGTCTCCACCTTTTTTGAGGAAACACCAAAAACCCCGTTCTCAAAGACCCGTAAAAAGGTCTAGACAGATTAATATTAGACTTAATCCTAAAAATGAAAATTTGAAAGTTTTTTAAAATATTGGGAAAAAAAGCATTGCCCCGAGTCCACCCCCTCAAGAATGCACAAAGCTCTAAATTTTCCCCCCTGAGGACACCTGAATAGGGGCAAGGGGCCTGCTTCGTGCCAAACCCCCGGAAAAATTTTTTATATGAGAGTTTCCGGGAGGGGAAAATTTAGGGTTTATCTGGGAAGTGGGGGCACAAGGGCCCCCTTAAAAAAGATCTAAAGAGGTTGAAATGGGGTTCCTTTTAAAGAGTACAGGACAGCCAGTGTTTTGTCCCTTTCACAAAAGGAGAGGAAAACACTATCTTGAAGAGTGGGGAGTCCAGGTCCCGGGGAAAAAAAGCCACCGGGAGGGGGAGCTAGATCCTCGGGCTTTTTTAAACCCCCAGCCCTTTTTGTCCCCAACTTTAGAAACCCCCAAATTTCCAAAAAGCAGATAAAGGGCCCAGGGGCCCAAAAAGTAAAAAACCCGCAAACCGTTTGTCCGTACCCCCCGCATTTTTAGCCCTAATGAGGTTCTAAGCAATTTTGCGGCCCTTTCCCAGTGGACCAAGAAAAGTAAAAAATCGGCCCAACCCTTTTTCCAAAAAAGAATAGGGATATGTATAAGGGGAAATGTTTTTTGGAAAAGGGATAAGAAATTTTTGGAAAATTCATTTGGGGGGCAAAATTTTTCTTCCAAACCACGAAAACTCCTTCCCGAATTTCCAATTATCTAGGTCATTTTGTATTCTGCTTAGCAGGGGAGGGAATTTTTGGGGAAGAGAATTTGAAAGATCCCCCAGAAATGCGTATCCCCCCAAAAAAAAATGCCCCCCCCATTTGGGCCACTCAAAAGGGAAGTTAGATTGTAAAGAGACTTGATCTTGTGGGGCACTACCGACACCAAGGGCCTCGGATTTCGAGAAATTGATCTTGAAATTTGACCAAGTTCCGAAACCTACGATGACGGCCATCAGGGTCGGGAGAGAAATATGCGGGTTCGTAATGTAGAGTAAAAGATCATCCGCGAAAAGAAAAACATTTTATCCCAAAAAGGTTTTTATAAAATTTTTTTTTTCGTTTTTACTTTTCAAATTTTTGCTGTGCAAAATTTTTTAAAAGACAGGTAATTTTTTCCATGAAAAGGTTTGGTTCCCAAATTTCAATGATAAAAATTTTAAATAAAATTTTTTAAATTTTAAAAAAAGTAAATTTTATTTATTACTTTTTAAAAAAAATAAACATGCATTTATAAAAAAAAAAATGTGTTTTGGTTTGTTTAAAAAAGTTGAAAATTTATTTTCCTGTATAAAGGAAACTGGGGTTTTAAGGGGGCCCGGTTTTTTTTTTGCAGGATTTATTAATGTTTATATTGGTTTCCCAATTGTTTTGGAAATTTTATGAGGATTTGATCGGTTTTTTAAACAAATTTTTTTTTGAGTTTTTTTTGAACAAAATACAGCAAAAACCTGGGAGTGTTTTTATCTTTTTTTTTACAGCGGTCACCGTGGGGGGTATAAATACCCTGGGGGAAAACTTTATCAGCAGGTCGATATGTTACAAAACGATACCCAAAATTTTTAAATTTTTTTGTTATGGTTTTACTGCCCCTTTTACACAATGAAAAAAAAATTTTTTAATTTTATAGAGAAAAACATGTTTTTTTCATTGCCCCTAGTCCTTAGAGCCAAACATTTTTAATTTTTTTTGTGTATGGAGCTATTTTGAAAGGTTTTTTCTTTTGCCCGGATGAGTTGAAGCCTTTATTGGAATACTTTTCATTATAATGTTCTTTTTTTTTTAACAAAGGGGCCCCCAAAACTGTGCTGTATAGAAATTAGTTACAGGTAAAGCAAGATAAGCAGGAACCAGAGGTAGGTGCACAAAATTTTGATTTATTTTTTATTTAGTGTTGCATGGTAAAACAGCAAAAAAACCAACGCATTTCAGGCTCCCAATTACCCCCTTGTTCACGGTTACAAAAACTCTGTTAAAACTTTTTAAACTTTTATGCAAAAAAAAATGGGGGTTTAAATGTGATGGGGAACTCTTTCCTCCTTTTTCAAAACATGTTATCTACTAAAAAAAACATAGTTTCCTTTTACAATGCCTTATTTATTTAATGTTATTGAAGCTTCACATTGTGTAACTATACAAAGATTAATGTATCGATTCTCAAACATTTTCAATATATGTATGACAGGTCATTCCTGTAATTTAAACCTGTTGGCACTCTAGACTCTAGTTCACATATCCAAAAAGCCTCACGTATGCGAACAGCAGTCCCGTCTCCTCCAGGCTCGGTTTCTCACCTTTCTATTCAAAAATGGTAAAAATTCCACTATGGACCCAGATGTTCTCTGAAAGTGCTTGCTGTACCTGAGTGTGTACTGCTTTCTCTTTTGATGTCAGCTAAATGTTCTGCTATCCTAATTCTGATTTTCCTTATTGTACTCCCCACATTAAATTTATCACAGGCGATACAATGTATTACATAAATTACATGGTGAGAATCACAGTTAATTAAAGCATTAATTTATAGTTTTTTTATCTTTATTTCCCTTTCCCTGTGAATTTATCCATTTTCTTTGCATGTTTCACATTTTACATGTGTTTTTTCACGGGCAAACAAAACTTTTAAAGTAAACCATGATCCTTGTTTGTTTTGTAGAAAAAAACACTCGAGGTACGTTGTCTCCTATAGTTTTACTTTTTTTTTGTCCATTAGAACACCTTATCTATTATTTGAGCTAATAGGGGACATGTTTCAAGAATGTTTTGTAATTTTATAATTTAAAAAAACTGATTAAGCATGAAAAAAAAGATCTCTAAATTAAAAACAGAAAAAAGAAAGTATAACCAATAGCGGAGAAAAAATAAAGATCTGAACGAAATTACTTTGAAGAAAACATTAAAAAAAAAAAATAAAAACAGATTAGAAATACCTTTAGAATATAAAAAAATCCAAATACAAAGGGACTTTACTGATTATGAGCAGAATAAAGTTTACAACTGGAGGAGTGAAAGAAGACCTAGATCTATTTTGAGAAATAACAACAGACGAGGACGTTGTAACTAAAAAGAAGTGAGCTTTTCTAATCTAGAGTATACACAGACTGGAACATCTGATTCTAATGGCTCATCAGTAATGTTGAGCGATTATTATCGACAAAGTTGAAATCGGCACCGGTATTTTGTTGATCGGTTTTTTTTGATTACGCGATAATTTAGGTTAAAAACTGGCATAATCTATTAATATCGCGCCTTTTCGGGCTTCTGTCATTTTTGGCGTCCAGCAAATCAGCTTACGAATAGAGCAGGGTGAGATGTGTGTGACGGACGTCAGACTGGGATGTGTATGGTTGCGATTGGCTGGAAAATCACATGACCTCATTTACATAGAAACAGCCCTTCCTGTTCATGATCAGTGTGTGTCGTATCTCAAAGCAGTAGGGCGTGCGCTCTGCCTCTGTGAAAAAGTACTCAGCGAAAATTATTCTAATTTGTTCACAGAGAACATCTCTACTTTTAGCTGTGATCCTTAGAACTCAGTTAGATCAGAGATTTGCAGATTTTCGGTAGTTAGGCAGAGAATTTTAAAGGGGTATCTACCGCTGTAAAGTCACGGGGAGGACTGGGGGGGAGGGGGCCGTGGGCGAACACAGACAAGCTCTTTAAAGAATACTGGATATTGTATTGCAGACATTGCATTGCAATCGCTTTATTATTAACAGTTTACTGTTGAAATTTAATGGTTATGGGCAGACTGAACTTATATTAGGATACAGATCTTTTCTAGTAAACTGCAGGTCTATTTGTTAGGTGCAAAACTCACTTTGATTATCAGTATATAATTAAGATAGGTGTTTTTTTCAATTTTGCCCAGTTTAACTTTGTTGATAGAGGTACTTTGCAGTTAAATTTGAATCCCAGAGCAATTTTGTAGTCACACGGTTGATAGGTGCCAAAATACTCTTTTATTATCCGTATTCATTTCTGATACGTGTTTTTTTGCACTTTTGCCCAGTCCAGATTTGTTGATAGAGGTATCCTGCAGTTAAATTTGATTCCAGCAATTGTGTTTGTCACCACAGGTGAATTGATAGGTGCCAAAAATACTTTTTATTATCGTTACATTTCAGATACGTGTTTTTTGCCACTTTTGGCCCAGTCCAGATTTGTTGATAGAGGTACCTTGCAGTTAAATTTTGAATCCAGCAATTGTGTAAGTCACACACAGGTGAATTGATAGGTGCCAAAAATACCTTTTATTATCGTATACATTTCAGATACGTGTTTTTTGCACTTTTGCCCAGTCCCGATTTGTGGATAGTGCCACCTTTGCAGTAAATTTGTATCCAGCAATTGTGTAGTTACTACAGGTTGATAGGTGCCAATAAATACCTTTTATTATCCGTATAATTCAGATACGTGTTTTTTTCCATTTTGCCCAGTCCAGATTTGTTGATAGAGCCCTACCTTTGCAGTTAAATTTGATCCACAATTGTGTAGTTACTACAGGTGTGATAGGTGCCTAAAAATACTTTTATTATCCATATACATTTCAGATACGTGTTTTTTGCACTTTTGCCCAGGTCCAGAGTTGTTGATAGAGCCACCTTGCAGTTAAATTTGAATCAGCAATTATGTAGTCTACCACAGGTGAATTGATAGGTTGCCAAATATTAACTTTTATTATCCGTTTACATTCAGGATAGTTGTTTTTTGCACTTTTTGCCCCAGTCCAGATTTGTTGATAGAGCACCTTGCAGTTAAATTTGTTTGATTTGAGGGATTTGAGAATAGTGTGATTTTGCCGTTTTTTAATAAGAGATCGTTCCAAAACTCTTCCCTACCCTCTCAAATTTTATCTTTCTGAACATGGAGCGAAATGCAGCGTGGTAAGCGAGCAAAGTGGGGGGTAGGACAGGGAGGTAGAGGTAAGAGAGAAGGTGCTCCTTACAGTGCTGGCGACAACACGCAAGCAGCCGGGCTGAGGCGGGGGGGAGGGAATTGTCGGTTTGCAGGACCGTATGCCTGTCAATCTCTGGGTCAGGGCCCTGTGAAACTCAGTAAAAGTACGTCGCCAATCTGTTCTTCACAGTGGTTAATGCAAACCTGCATCCAGCAGTTTACCTTCCTCGACCTCCCAGTTCCGGCCACAAATGTCATCATCAGCATCATCGTCCAAACATGAAGCGAGGCAGCTCAAATGTAACTCGTGTACCCACACTGTGGATAATCCATTTTCTGAAGACCTCTTTGATGAAAAATGCGGTTGGGGTTCAGAAGCATGTTAAAAGTCAAGAGGCCAAGAGGTGATTTCTCTGCTCTGACCACAGTTACTGATGCATAGAGGAGGAGAAGGAAGCGGTAAATCGGCAAAAATCCAGGGCGAGTCGGCAATGCTTGCATCCACTCTTGCTTGTAGCCCGCAGACTCCTGGATGCAGAGAATGCCAGGAGACAAGTCACCTGTGTTGAATGATGATGATGGACGACATTGCGGATCCAACTGTGGTTTTTTCAGCAGATTCTTGCTGCGGCTGCTTCATCACTGGAGAGGAGGAAGACGATGGGTAGTGTCGGTTTGGGTCTCCGCCTCCAAAAAGGGGAGGGCTGGTCGCGAAGTCCGCTGATATGATTCCGCCAGCCACCGGTCAGCGGAAAACCCGCTCCTCCGCTTATCGCCTGTCAAAAAAGGTCCAGGACTCTAAGCCTGGCCTTCTTTGAGCAAAGCCTTGATTCACCAGCGAAACTGTCATATGCCGCCTTTGCAGTAAACGCATAAGTAGAGGCAAAATCTTGGTGTTTAACCACACTACATGTCTAGTCACATGCAGCGAATGGCATGAGTTGAAATGGAGGAAAACAATTGGCCAAAAATGGGCCCAGACCGACGCCGGGCCTCCAACCACTGTCACACCCTCTGTCTCCACCTCCTCTCCTCCTCCGCCCTCCACCAAAGACGTTCCTCAGGCTGCCCATGGTCTCTCAGAGTCTTGATCAGGGATAGGCCTCCGCTTCAGACCTTCCACCGTCGTCCGAGTACCAACCGCACACCAGAGACCCATCTACCCCTTCTCCTTCCGCCAGTTTTGACGGACCTGCACGACCGTACAGTGGCAGTCTAGCAGCCAGTTATTCTGTCTTCAGGTTGGGAGCAGAAGCAAACACTTTAACCAAAGCCAAAAGCCTGAATGTCGGCATTGCCAAGGTTTTGGCCTTGGAAATGTTGCCTTTCCGTCTGGTGGACACAGATTGGTATCCGGCCAAGTCATGGCCCTTGCCTGCCCCCAATACCAGATGCCGAGCAGGCATTTCTTTGCCAGAAAAACCGTCCCTGCCCTGGCCAGCCACATGTCATCTAAAATTTCAAGCGCATTGTCTGCATTGTGGCGGAAAAGTCCATCTTGACCACCGACAATGGGACTAGTATGCACGGCAAGGCCGCTATATCTCTGTGACAGCTCACTGGGTGTGCTGGGGTGGATGTCTCTGGGGGTGAACGGTGGCTCTCAGGCGGCGGTCGGCGCTACGCTCTTCAAAACCGCAGGGATGGTGCTGGGCTCTTTCCCCAAGGTTCCTTGGGGCATCACATTGCCCAGAGAAACCAGGGCCGTGTTGAAATTTATCTGTCTTGGAGTCCCGTCCACACACAGGTCAGGAGCTATGGACCGGCTCTCCACAATCGAGACCGAGTGCTGGTTGGGTGGACAAGATCCTTGTGCCAGGCAGGTGGTGATGCGATAATGGGCGAAAATCTGCTGGCCGCCCTTAAGAAATCGGTAGCTGGAGCACCATCCCTTGCTCGCACATGTCATGAACCTTGTCGTCCAGAAATTTCTAAAAGAGCTATCCGGGGTCTGGGACTGCCTGCTGAGGAAGGCTCGAGGTTCTGAGTTCGCACTTACGCCGTTCGCACCCTGCTTCGTCCGCCTGGGGCTGCGTTGCAGCGTTCAGTTCGGCCTCCCCGTCAAACGGTTCATTGGTTGACGTGGCAACACGTGGAATTCCACCCTCCACATGCTCCAGCGATTGTGGCAGCCAGCGCAATGCCATTTACCGCAGTACGATGTGACAACATGGCCTGGACAAAAAGCGGTGCGGACCTCCGGGGTGTTGAGCCACCGAGAGTGGAAGGCAGGTTGAAAGTGCTCTTGCAAACAAACCTTGCCTGTTTAGAAGAAGCCACCACAAATGGTCAGTGCGGACAATGCCCTTGTCAGCATTATAGCATTGTGGTGATCTTAGTTCTGGAACGATCGTTGGACAACTCTGAAACAACAGGTCCCGCCAGCGAGGAGGAGGAGACGGACTAGATGCAGGACACAGAGCATTTCTCTCGTCGACTCCACAAGGCCCAACAGTTTCTCAATTTTATCGGTCTTCATTAGTGCAAGGCGGCGCATCAGCTCTCAGGGTGCATCATCTCAGGCAAGTCAGGGCTGTGTTGAAGCTGTGCCGGAGGAAGCGGAGGAGGAGGAGGAGAGGTTATTCCTAGACACGATAATATCGACGTCCCTGCCTTGGAAAAGAGGTTGGCGCGAATTTGAGGCGGAGGAGGAACTATGAGGAGATCAGTTTGCTAGTGCCCTCGACCCAGAGTCTAGGGAAATCAAGGCTCCATCTCTCACATGACGTGCTTGGATGCTCTTTCCACCAACATGATCCTCGATTAAGGCCATCAAAAATGAACAACAGTTACTGGGGTGGCACCCTCTGGATACCCGGTACAAAACAAAACTCAGCACTTTCCTTCCACCCACCCAAATAAGAGAGTAAAATGACAGGAAATGGAGACCTTGCTGATTGATCAACTGGAGGCATCTGTTGCGTTGCTTCACGTTCTCAAATGTCATCAGTGGACTACATCAGCGACGTGACAGCGTAGAGTGCCAAGTAGCAGCCGCAGCAGGCAAGGTGGCAGAAGCTAATGGGGTGACCTCTGGGAATTCTTTATTTACCACCTCTCCAACGCATGCAATACAGGGCACACATCCAACACACAGATGACCGGCTTAAGATTATGGTGCACGACTATCTGCGTCTAACAACGATGTTTATGTATGGTGTTTCCAGACCCAATAGACTTCTTGGGTATCCAAAATGGGACAAATGGCCCGAGCTCGCTCGCCACGCCATAGAGGTGTTTGTCCTGCCCAGCAGCCAGCGTATATCTGAGCGACCTTCAGCACAGCTGGAGAGTCATAAGACAAAGCATTTGGCTTTCCACAGATAATGTGGATCGTCTTTGACTTTCATCAAGATGAATCAGGATGGGTCTTGACTGATGTTGTGGCCCCAAATTGCTGAGGTCACCGATAGTGCGGTCTACTTCACATTCCTCTTCAACAAAATGGTCCTCTTGAAAAAATTTTTTTAAATGATCATTTTTACTGCATTTTTATTTCGGTTCCCAACAGTTTATTTAGCTGGTTTTGCTGTGAGGAGACTGTAAAGTGACATAAGGATTCATGACAACACGTATTCCATTTAATCACTAAAACAAACTATATAAACTCAATACAATTATATTATACAATATTTCTTATTATATACCTTATAATAATTTCCAAATTAACATACATATTAAACTATTCAAAACCACCCCAAAAAACCACTATTCATATCCTACACAAAAAAAAAAATTTTTACCATAATATATATAAACCCCCCACCAATTAAAATTCCCTCCCATAAAAAAAAAAACACCCCCACCCCCAACCAACCCCCCCCAAAACCCCAAAAAAAAAACACCAAAAAACCCCCCAACACACACAAAAAAAAAAAAAACCCCCCCCCACCCAACCCAAAAACCCCCCAAACACACACACAAAAAAAAAAACCAAAACCCAAATAAAATTTTTTAATTCCCCCCAAATATTTACTTACCCCCCCCCCCCCCCCCCCCCCCCCCCAACATTTTTTCCAAATATATTTTTTTCATTTATACTTCACACACACACCCCAACACCCCCCCCCCCATTTTTTTTTTCTGGCTTTTGAGTGGCATTTCTCCCTCACAATTTTTACAGTGGCTGAGAAGTCATTTTTTTATATTTTTGGGGTCATACTGCTTGGAAATGCAGCAACACACGGGGTACTATTCTAAAAAAAATGTTGTTTCTAACAGACATTTGTTCTTCTCAATTGTGCAAAAGTGTCTCAAGGGTTCATGCTTTGATTTTTTGGGGCATTTTGCTGGTGACACTGCAGCTATACTATTAGGTCCTATTATAAATAATGTTGGTTCTAACAGACATTTGTTCTTCACAATTGTCCAAAAGTGTATCAAGGGTAATGCTTTGAATTTTTGCGGCATTTTTGCTGTTGAATTTGCAGCTATATTACAGTCCTATTATAAAAAAATTTTGTTTCTAACGACATTGTTTTCACAATTGTCAAAAGTGCGCTACATGGGTCATGCTTTGAAATTTTTTGGGGGCATTTTGCTGTGGACATGGCAAGCTATTCTACAGGTCCTATTATAAAAAAAATGTAGTTTCTAAACAGACATTTATTCTTCACATCTGTACAAAAGTGGCTCTTGGGTCATCGTTTTGAATTTTTGGGGGCATTTTGCTGTGATATGCAGCTAGATTAAGTTACCTATTGTAAAAAAATGTGAGTTTCTAACATGACATTGTTCTTCACAATGGTCAGGAGTGGCTCAAGGGTTGATGGTGCCTGTCAGAAACAGGAATAGGTAGGACACTGTTAATGGGACACCATATTGCAAAAACGACTTGTTTTTACAAGTCTTTAACATAGCTAGCATCCTGTATTGAGACAACATTTAAATACCAATTACAAAACGAGAAACAAAAGACATGGTGGGATTCCATCCTATTTTAAAAAAGGTTTTTCTCTGATTTAAAACTACTAAAAAACTTGCATGGTACAAAATAGCTGGTTAAAAAAATTACTCGAATTGTACAAGGGGAGGTACAGGAAGACTTTACCAGATGTAGGTTATTTAGAAGGCATTGAGTATGGAGCACAGACAGAGAACTATGAACAGAGACAATTTCCTCCCAGCACGTTGAGTAAAATGAGAAAAAGAATGCCAAGAATAAGGGCACCTGGGTGGAACAGGAGCGTAACCACCAGTATTTCCAAGTGGAAGCTTCAATTTGGTACGCACTCATCGGAGGAGCAAGCGGCTACCCCAGGTCTTGGACTGTGTCCTGAGGATGGCTAGAGGACTGCTCACAACTTCCGCACTCTGCTTCAGCACGACTGTTTTCGTTGCTGCGTCATAAGGCCATTTTTACCGTGTAAATAGATGACGGACGCCAGCCTGGGCTCTCAGCGCATCCACTGTAAGTCTGGCCCTGGCAGCTGGACCTCCGTGTTAACAGATGGCTGACGGCAGCACTGGCTCTCACCATTAGGGGCAATCAGGAGAGCTTCAAATTCTCTAAAAAATCAAGATTTTGAAAAAGGTGATTTCTGTGAGGTTAAGTAGTTGTCAAAAAAGGGCCCCAGGGATGGACACAAATTTTCACAATTTGAGGCTTAAAATTTTCTGGGGCGGAGTCACTATGGGGTAGGCATCATTTGTTCTCCAGGGGAGTCCTGTCCCTATACTGAAGGAAGGATTTGGGGGAAAATGAAACCATTGAATTGATGGTTCACTCTCAGAAGCCAGGAGGGCAAATGTCTTCTCAACTAAGAAGTGTTTTCTTGGGGATGAATTCAGGACTAGAGATGGCAAATTTCTCAAAATGACGATTTCAGTCTCTTCGCCGAATTTTCGACAAAAATTTGTTTCGTTCCCGAATTACTTCGCACGAATTGCGTTAAAAGCAGCTATTTCCAGGCTGCACAGAAAGCTGCAGGGTGCTGTAGGAACGTTGTGCCATGCTTAAATATGACCGAGGGAGCTTGGTTTGGTCTTCATACAATGTTGTGTTTTTAGTATTGACACGCAAATGATGCGCCGCTTTTTAGAATGCTTCACTATAAAATTCCCTGGGCACTTAAGCGGGCAAAATGACACAAAAAAACTGAAGCGGGAATGTAGCCCTGATAAAGTCATGCCCCGCAAAGCTGGAAAAAAAACAAGCTGAGAGTCAGGTGGCAACATTAGTGACAGAGTTGGAGGAGATGGCGGAAGCCACAGCAGCATGAAGGTCAGGCAGTGGCACGATGACTTCTGTCGGTGGCAAAACAGGGAGGAAGCCACAGAATGGCACAATGACTGAGAGCGGAGGTCACGGCGGCAGCAGCATGAGGTCAGGCAGTGGCACAATGACATTCTGTAGGTGGACAAAAAACAGGAGGAAGCACAGAGTGGCACAATGACTGAGAGCTGGAAGGTCACGGCGGCAGCAGCATGAGGTCAGGCCAGTGGCAGCCAATGGACATTCTGGAGGTGGCAAAACTGTATTAGGCAACGAGGTGGCAAATCACAGGTGTGGAGGTCACAAACAGCAGCAGCATGAGGTAAGGCAGTGGCACAATGGACATTCTGGAGGTGGCAAAACAGTAATTAGGCCACGATGGCACACAATCACACAGTGTGGAGGTCACAACAGCAGCGTATGAGGTCAGGCAAGTGCGCAGGCACAATGAAATTTGGAGGTGGCAAAACAGGAGGAAGCCACCGAGTGGCACAAAAATTTTTGACTGTGAGCGGGGTCACGGAGGCAGCTGCATGAGGTCAGGCAGTGGCACAATGACATTCTGGAGGTGCAAAACAGGAGGAAGCCACAGAGTGGCACAATGACTGAGAGCGGAGGTCACTGGCGGCAGCAGCATGAGGTCAGGCAGTGGGCACAATGACATTCTGGAGGTGGCAAAACAGGAAGGAAGCCCAGAGTGGCCAACAATGACTGACGAGGGAGGTCACGGCGACAGCAGCATGAGGTCAGGCAGTGGCCACAATGACATTCTGGAGGTGCGCAAAACAGTATTAGGCCACAGAGTGGCACAATCACAAAGTGTGGAGGTCACGGCGGCATCAGTATGAGGTCAGGCAGTGGCACAAAGACATTCTGGAGGCGGCAAAAACAGTATTAGGCCACAAAAGTGGCACAATCACACATGTGGGAGGTCACGGCTGCAGCAGTATGAGGTCAAGCAGTGGCACAATGACATTTGGAGCGGGCAAAACAGTATTTCGGCCACAGTGTGGGCACAATGATACAGTGTGGAGGTCACGACAAGCAGCAGCATGAGCATCAGGCAGTGGCATAATGGACATTCTGGAGGCGGCAAAACAGTCATTAGGCCACAGAGTGGCACAATGGTATAGTGTGGAGGTCACCGGACGCGCTGGAATGAGATCAGGCGGTGGCCACCATGACATTCTGGAGGCGGCACAAAAACTGTTTAGCCACAGAGTGGCACAATCACCACAGTGTGGATCGTCACGACCGCTGCAGCATGGATCACGGCAGTGGCACAATGGACTTCTGGATGGTGGCAAACAGCAGGAAGCCACAGAGTGGCACAATCACACAGTGTGGAGGTCACGGCGGGCTGCAGATGAGGTCAGGCAGTGGCACAAATGACACAGTGTGGAGGACTGGCAGCAGCCCACAGCAGCCAGCATTGAGGTCATAGAGTGGCACAATGGAAAGAGTGTTCGAGGTGGGTGGCAATACAGTCACTGGTAAAGATGGTGGTAGGCGATGGAGAACTGTCAGCAGAATGATGTTGGCATCAGGTGGGTGGCGGCATCAGAATAGTGGCTGAGGCAGGTAGTTTGACCCAGAACTGATCCTTAAGGCAATGGTGTGTGGAATCCTGCCGAATCAGCCTGATTCATCTTGACGAAGGTCAGTCGTTCCACATTTCCCGTGGACAAGGGGTTCTCCTTGGGGTAACGATGGCCCCCGCCGCACTGAAAACCCCACTCTGATGCCACTACTGGGCCGGGCAGGAAGCTTCTCCACTGCAAACTCGGCAAGTTGCGGCCACACATTCCAGTTTGGTGCCCAGTTAGTCCAGCGGATCTTCTAACTGAGGTGGCAGAGTGCGTCCCAAAGTAGGCCACAACATGTTGGTTCAGGGACTGGTGCTCCAGGTCCTGCTGCTGCTGCTGCTGGCGACTGCCCTCCTCATAGGCGGGTGAAGGAGCTTGCCTCATCAGTGACTCCAGACTTAGTTACTACTGATAGGAGCTTGTTACTTGCTCCTACCGCGTCACCTTCCCCCAGCACGCGGCGGCAGTAGTTACAGGAGCGCTGAGGAACCCCCCGGTCAGGACCTGTCAGAGGGGACGATGCCACACATAGGCAGCAGCCTATTGATTACGGAGGATTTCCCCTATAGTATTTGAGTTTGTCTTCCTCTCAATAGTGGGAAAAAGGCTGCCATTTTGGACCGAGCGAGGGTCAAATAGGGTGGAGAGCCAGGAAGTCATCCCTCTGACGGAATGCTGGACTATTCGGCTGTCACTAGCAGGCAAATAAGATTGCTGGGTCCATCTGCACAAGTGACTCCAGAGGGGCTCACCTGTCTACCATTTCCACTGTATACTGCCACGGTGCTTGGGGGTCATCTGCCTCATCTTCCTCGCATCATCACCTCCTCCTGCTGCTCTGCTCCTCCTCTCTTGTCACCTGGGTAGAAATCCACTCATTTCTCCAGACAATGTTCTGCTCCAATGTTCCTCCTCCTCCTCCTCCATTTCAGTCCCACCGGACTCATGTGCAACGAGATTTAAGTCGCCACGTCTCCCGTCCCCTGCCCAGGACAGATTTTTCAGCCATCTGTTCCAGGACATGAAGCAGTGGATGATGTTATTCATTCCGTAGTCTGGCGATGACAAATAACGTCGCCTTCGAATGGCCTCAACAAACGGCAGGTGTCCGCATGAGCTGCACTGGCTGACATCTAAAGTTACACAGGGGGAGTACTTCTGTCTGCCTGGATCATCAAAAAATCGTTAATGGCCTTTCTCTGTTCATACAGCGGTCCAACATGTGCAGACTGGAATTCCAGGCGGGTGGGAAACATCGCATATCAGAGTGTGTTGGGGGGGAGGGCCGTTCTGCCGCTGCAACTGAGGAGGGTGTTCCTGGCTTTGTACGAATGGATAAAGTGCGATGCACAGTTTCCTGCCATTTTCAGAATGTTCTGAAGATCGGTGGAAGAACTTCAGGGAAAACCTTTTCACAACCAAGATTTGAACAGTGCGCCATGCAGGGTGCATGGGACCATCCATCCCGGTGCAGCGCGGAACACCATGTTGCCTCCCATTGTCCGTTCACATGGTTCCGATTTGCAGTTGGCTCGGAGAAAGCAAACATCGATTTCTTGCTGCATGACGCGGAGCAGTTCCTCACCTGTGTGGACTTCGTTTAGACCGAAGGTCAAGCCAGGTGTAGAAACTGCGATGGGACACCGCTGTGCCCTACACATGTGGAATGATGGAGCAGTCACTTGTGGGAGGCTGAGATGGTGGTGGTGGTGGAAGGAGGAGGAGGCGTAATTGGACAGGTGCAAGCAGTTTGACAACGTGGAGGAGTAAGGGGCGTCTCCTGTCCAAGTTGTTGGTGTGCCTGGGCTGGAAGCACAATTCACCCAGTGGGCCGTAAAGGACATTTACTGTCCCTGACCGTAGTTAAGGCTCCAGACGTCCGCGCATGCCGTGCACCTTGGAACAAACCGATAAGCTCAAGGACTGCCCACCTTCTGTTTACATATTTATGGAAGTGCTGGTACTGCCTTTTTGGTAAGAATTGACGGCTTGGAACTCTCCATACTCGGTCGGCACAGCCATTAGTTCTCTGAACGCGTGCAGAGTCCACCCATTTGGAAAGCGGAGGGACTGCAGTACCAACAATTGGACAGGAGCACGGTCAGCTGCTGCACCTTTGGATGGTTGGAGCATACTGTTGTCTCTTTGCAATCACCTCGCTGAACGACTTCTGACGCCATGAGTAGCGAGGAGCAGGAGCATCTGGACCGTGAGATGGACCACCTCATTTGAGCCACGTTTCTCCCAGTCCACCGGATGGTGACGCTGCATGTGTTGACGCAGGACCGTGGTGCCAACGTTAGCTCCCTGGCCACGCTTCACATTTCTGCCCACAGATTCTACATATTACCCATATTCGGCTCCTCCGGTGTCTTAGCAAAGAACTGCCACACGCCGAGTATCGGATTTACCGCCAACGCTCCGCATGAGTGACTACTGCCGCCGCTGCCTCGCTGAGCCCCTTGTGCCGCTACTTCTTGGACCCTGCGAAGGGGTTTATTAACCCGTGGCAGCTTGGGCTCCCGACCTCACACTGCTTGCTTCCTGCTGACTCACGGCCACACGGACCCACTTGCTGGCTGCGTGCTGCCTGACGCGTCAAAGCTGACCCTCTTCGCCTGACGAATGATGAAGCCCTTGCCTCACCCGGCTTCAAGTGCGGTCGGCTGCATCATCATCTATTTGTGTTTCATCGTACTGCTGTCCTCATCACCGGTCTTGGATATGTCGAGCTGACCTCTCACAACATGACCTCCCTTGCCACTCTCCACATCTTACTTTGCATGCCTACTGCAAAGGAAGCAGGGAGTATTGGCCCCATTTCTTTCGCATGGCCAAGTAGCTGCTGACTGCCCTCTAAATTGTTCATCCTTGCTATTTAGGTGCGCTGAGCGCAGACCAATGTAGATCTGTGGCTGTGGGAGCGGGAGGGGACTGAGGCGGGCTGAGGACTGGTGAGCGCCGCTGACCCGCTCCCGGGGCCATGCCAACTAATGGTTGTGTCTGAGGTTCCCTCGACTCTTGGCTGGGGTTTGTCAGATGTCATCTGGAGGAAGAGGATGACACTAGTACAATCAAGAACCCTTGGGTTGCTGAGACTTAATCACACAGCGCTAGATGACAGCGGCAGTTTTGGCCTCACGGGAGTGACCCCTTGCTGCGACGTCCCCTTGCTGTGCTGGACCTGGTCCTGTTCAGGAATGTTTGTGCCACTGCCTACTCGCAGGTGCGAGCCTTCCACCTCTCTGTCTGACATATGTTTGTTCTAAAAATGTACAGACACTGTTGATGTTGATATCTGTATATGATAAATATACACCCTGATTTTTGACTCCAAATGAACCCATAACAAGCTTGGGTAAACCCTTGGATATAAATTGGGCTCACAAAATGGCCAGGAAAAATTTACTTGTATGTGTCGTTTAAAAAAACACTGTGTGTTTTATAAATGTAAAGCACAAACAGGCATTAATAACTTCGGACATGAATTATGCTACAGGGAAAAATGTATATATTTCTGGCGTTGAAAAAGACGGGTTTTTGGGTGTCAGCACACCTAGCAAAACAACACTTAATATAACCCCTGGATGTAAATTGCGCCATGAATTGAGCCCACAAAATAGTTAGGCTTTGTAGCGTGTTACAATTGCGTTGTTTTTTTCTACGCACACAACAAGAGATACAGTTGTAATTAACCTTTGCTTGTGAATTAGGCTAGCCACGAAAAATTATATTTTTGGCGTTGAAAAAAAGACGTTTCTTGGGGTCATCACACCACGCAAAACACCGCTTAATTAACCCCCGGATGAAAATTTCCCCAAAGAATTGAGCCCCAAAAATAGTGTTTTGTATGTTAAAGCTGTTTTTTTTTGAACAAAAAAAGAGATCATTGAATTAATTTTTTTTGGAATTGGCTACAGGAAAAATTTTAAAATTTTTTGGGTTTAAAAAGACGGTTTTTTTGGGGCGCAAACCCCAAAAAAAATGCTTAAAAATTCCCCCCCTAGTAAATTCCCCCAAAGAATTGAGCCCCAAAATGTAGTTTTTAAGCGTGTTAAAAGGTGACGCCACAAACGGCTCAAAGGGGCTTCATCTCTGCACAGTCATCAGGCTTGCCCTTCTTCCCCCAGAGTGCTTGCCCCATTAGGCCATGTGCTCGCACCATTTTATCAATCAAAAGCACATTTTCTTCACCCGAATACCACAAAGTTCGACTTCGTTCCGAACCCAAAAGTTTTCCTGAAATTCAAACGAATCCATTTCGTTAGAATCGTTTTTCGCCCATCTCAAATTTAGGACATTTTTATTACTTATGGGTGTGCGAACAAATTTAACACATTACCTTAAAAAATACCTTTAAAAACGCGGAGGGGTGAAATGTTGTATGTTATCACACTTGAAAAAAAAGCAAAATGATATAATGTAAAACAAAAATAAAATTTCCCTAAAAAAAATTCTTAAACAAATTCAGTTACCAAAAAATATACTAAATGACAGTCACGTACAAAATACATAGTGCCACTTTGTGAACTTGGGTCAAACAGGTTTAAGGTCGGGGGGGTTCAGGACAGGCATAGTCAATATCCAGTAAACTAAAATGGGGGTTTTAAAAATCCTTTTTTTCCCGGGACTTTTTAATCTGGGGTCATGCAGGTTTGGGGGGATGCTGTGGCCCCGGGCAGGTATAGCCAATGTCCAGTTCAACTAAAATGGTGGTTCAAAAACTCCTTTTCCCGGACTTTTTTAATTTGGGGTCAGACAGTTTAATGGGCAAATGCGGTCCGGACGGGATAGTCAATGTCCCGTTCAACTAAAATGGTGGGTTCAAAGCTCCTTTTCCCACACTTTTTTAAACTGTGGGTCAGACAGGTTTAATGGTCATTCGCGGTACGGACAGATATTTTTTTGTCCATTCAACTAAAATGGTGGTTAAAACTCCCTTTTTTCCGGGACTTTTAATTGGGGGTCAGCGTTTTTTGGTATCTGGGCCAGGACAGGATAGTCAATGTCCCGTTCAACTAAAATGGTGGTTAAAGACCCTTTTTTTCAAATTTTAATCTGTGGGTCAGACAGGTTTAAGGTATTCTGCGGACGGACAGATTAGTTAATGTCCAGTTCAACTAAAATGGGGGTTGAAAGACTCCTTTTTTCCCGGGACTTTTAATTGGGGTCATGCAGGTTTTTGGGGCTCATGCTGTGACCCAGGACAGGGGGAAGGTCAAGTCCAGGTTTTCAAAATAAAATGGTGGTTAAAGACCC
The DNA here is from genome assembly GCA_025379985.1 of Phyllomedusa bahiana. NCBI lineage: Eukaryota > Metazoa > Chordata > Amphibia > Anura > Hylidae > Phyllomedusa > Phyllomedusa bahiana. The sequence continues at coordinate 6,826 of JAODAL010032018.1, read as the reverse complement.
TTTTCCCAAAACTTTTTAATCCCGGGGTCCCGACCCCGGGGGTTTTTTTTAATGGTCATATGCCGGGTTACAGGACAGTATAGTTTAATGTCCAGTTTAACTAAAATGGTGGTTCAAAACTCCTTTTTCCCCGGCACTTTTTAAATTTGGGGGGGAGACAGGTTAATGGTCCATACTGCGGTCCAGGACAGGTATAGTCAATGTCCATTCAACTAAAATGGTGGTTCAAAGACTCCTTTTCCCAGCACTTTTTATCTGTGGGGTCAACAGGTTTAATGGTCATACTGCAGTACAGGACAGATATAGTTCAATGTCCAGTTCAACTAAAATGGTGGTTGAAAGACTCCTTTTTTCTGGCACTTTTTAATCTGGGGTCATGCAGGTTTGGGGGCTCATGCTGCATTCCAGGACAGGGATATTCAATGTCCAGTTCAAGTAAAATGATGGTTCAAATCATACTGCCTTCTGGCACATTTTATTTTGTGGGTGAGCAGGTTTAAGGGTCATGCTGTGGTGCAAGACAGGGATAGTGAATGGTCTGTGATTTTTTTTCTGTGGCTTTTATAACCTAAGTGTGTTGTCTAAGATGTAGCAGGTATCCATTTGACTGTTGTGGATGTTAATTCCAGCTTCTCCATCCCTCTTTGGGTGTAAGAATGAAGGTGTTGTTCCTCTCCCATAGACTTTAATGGTCATCGGCGATAATCTATCGACTATCGGATATCTTATTGATAATTGCCGATATCGACTATCGACCCGATGATGATAGTCAACGTTATCGCTCATCACTACTCATCAGTGGATAGATTAACTACCAGGAGCAGGACCTTGAGTGTTGCAGATGCTCAAACAATTACATCAAAAAACGAAGGAAGCGAGGGGGGAGGAAACATACAAAAGAAGCAAAAGGGAGTGGGCAAGAAAAAATAGAAAAGTTAGAGGACACTGATAACATCAGAGTCCTCACTCCAACTATTTTGTCTGAACAAAAATTTAACATCCTACGTAAAGGATTTAATTTCTCCCCTACTTGTCACTTTCGTCTATTTGATACTTTGATTGATTTAAATCGCTTCGTCATATTGCTTACAGTAAAACTTTTTTTCAGGAATAAAGAAGGTTTTGACAGTATAAATGAACAAAGCACTGATGTAGCGATTTATAATGAATATGAAAATCTGTTATTTTCAGAGCAGCAAACTTTGTTTACTCTAAAAGAATTACAAGACGATAACTCTGAAGACAACAAGGATATCACTGTCCAGCACCTCTGTGGCAACCCTAATTTTTATCCTCTAAAGGCTCGTGTTAATGCCATGGATAACTTCCAAGCAACCATGGAAAGAGATTTAAAACAATTAAAACAGAATAATATTTTGTCTAAAAATAAGAGTAAAAACAATCAAAAAATGAATATCAAGCCCTCAATGACCTTAAAAAAGATAAAAATTTAATCATAAAGAGGGCTGATAAGGGTGGATCCACGGTGGTGCTGGACAAGGGACTATATCATAGACAGATCATGCTTTTGTTAAATGATACTACAACCTATAGAAAATTAAGCTGTGACCCGACAATAGCAATACAGACCAAGTTATCTAATTTTCTACAAGAAAGTATTAGATTAGGAGCCATTACTGACAAACAACAAAAATATTTGGAAATAAAAAATCCCAAAATACCTTGTTTTTATGGCATACCTAAAACCCACAAAAATGTCTTTCCACCAGGACTACGCCCTCAAGTTTTGATAGCTGCAGTGAAAGATTAAGCAAATGGGTAGACAAACATTTGCAACATATGGTTCAAACATTACCAAGGTATATAAGGGACAGTACAACAATATTAAAAGTTTTCAAAAATTTCAAATGGATGAAAGGTTTCACCTGGCTTACTATGGATGTAGTTAGTTTATATTCGAGTATACCGCTAACTATGATAAGAACTGCAGTGGAATATCATTTGAGGAAAAGCAATTATTACAGTGAAGGTATGCAGATTTTTTTTTTGGAATCTATTGATTTTCTTATTTATAACAATTATTTCAGCTTTGATGGAGGGTTTTATTTACAGCTATTAGGAGTCCCCATGGGTGCCACTGCTTCATCATCTCTAGCCAATCTATTTATGGCTTGGTGGGAGCACCAAACCATTTTTAGTTTATATAATCCTTTTGCTAAAAATGTGGTCTGGTATGGGAGTTACATCGATGACCTCCTACTAGTGTGGGAGGGAGATGTGGCATCCATACCAGATTTCATTTTATATGTCAATGACAACCCCTATAATCTACGTTTTACATACTTGAGTGAAGAAACAAAAATAGCCTTCCTGGATGTATGTTTAATGAGTAATGAAGAGCAAAATAAAGTGGATGCTACCATTTATAGGAAACCCACACATGGAAATACATTATTGAGAGCTGATAGCTGTCATCCAGTGCACACGGTTAATGCTATACCACTAGGTGAATATAACAGAGCAAAACGTGCCTGTACCAATAATCAAGAATATGAAAAACAAATTAACATCATAGATCAAAGACTGAAAGATAGGGGATACACAAACAAATCAAACCAGCAAAAAGTAAAATGTCCAATAAAACACAAACTCAATAGTTAGAGAAATCTAATAAAGATAAGAAAAACAACAGTATATTCCACTGCTTACAGTCAAGAGTTTAATCAAATATAAAAAAAATATTTTATAAAAACATTAACATCTTGAGACATGATCCCATATTAGTTCAAATAATAGATGAAGGTGTTCTAATGTTAGCAAAAAGAAGTAAAACTATAGGAGACACTGTATCCTCGAGTGTTTTTTCTACAAAACAAACAAGCGATACATGGTTAACTTTAAAAGTTTTTTTTGCCTGTGGAAAAAACACATGTAAGATGTGTAAACATGCAAAGAAAATGGATAAATTCACAGGAATGGTAAATAAAGTTAAACACTATAAAATTAAGGCTTATTATTAACTGTGATTCTGACCAAGTAATTTATGTAATACATTGTATCGCCTGTGATAAATTTTATGTGGGGAGTACAATAAGGAAAATCAGAATTAGGATAGCAGAACATTTAGCGGACATCAAAAAAGAAAGCAGTACACACTCAGGTACAGCAAGGCACTTTGCAGAGGAACATGCTGGCTCCATAGTGGATTTCACCATTTTTGGAATAGAAAGGGTGCAGAAACCGAGCCGTGGAGGAGACTGGGAACATGCTGTTCGCATACGTGAGGCTTTTTGGATATGTGAACTAGAGTCTAGAGTGCCAACAGGTTTAAATTACAGGAATGACCTGTCATTAGAGATGGGCGAATTGATTCTAACGAAGTGGAATTCCGTTTGAATTTCAGAAAATTCGTTCTGAGAACGATAGTCGAAGTTTGGGGTACTTCGTGGTGAATGAAGTGTGCTTTTTGATTGATAAAATGGCTGCGAGCACCATGGCCTTTACATGGGGCAAAGCACTCATGGGAGGAAGAAGGGCATAGCCTGCATGCCCATGTGGCAGAGATGAAGCCAATCAGAGACTGGCCGGGATTCTGTGACGTCACCACCACTATATAAGTCCGGGCGGCGACAGCTGGGAGCTCATACCGCTCTCACTGTACTGATCAGGGAAGGTTCTGCTGCGCTGATTGTTACTGAAGAACTGATTTTTATACAGCGATTTTTGGGGTGTCTCAGCTTGTCTCAGAGACAGCTTCTCTTAATGTTCTATTTCTATTTTTTTTGGTGTAAATGTATCTGAAAGTCCAGTGTGCGTCCCACTGCAGCCTGCAATATCCATTTTAATGCTATCTGCTCACAGCACATTGAATATCCAAGGGGGATCTAAGCCAGTTCCTGTTGTAATTCATTTAAATAGAAACAGAGTTTTTACAATACAAATTACCACTTCATTTTTATTGGCTGCTCAATTCTTTTTGCGCAATTTAACATCCAAGGGTTAATTAAGCTGTTCTGCTGTTGTGGTGACTCAAGAAACCATCTTTTTCAACCCGCCAAAAATATACAATTTTCCTGTACCATAATTCACAAGCGAAGGTTGAATTACAATTTTTTCTTTTGTGTGTAGCGTAAAAAACACGCAATTGTAACACGCTACAAAGCTAGTAGTTTCTGGTTGCTCAATTCTTTTGCCTCCGCAATTTACATCCAGGGGTTATAAGCGTTTTTTTTCATGCTGTGGTGACAAAAATAACCGTCTTTTTTCACCGCCAAAAAATTACCATTTTCCTGTACCATAATTCACAAGCAAAGGTTTAATTACAATTTTTTCTCTTGTTGAGTAAGCGTAAAAAACACCCAATGGTAAACACGCTACAAAGCTAGTAGTTTCTGGTTGCTCAATTCTTTTGCGCAATTTTACATCCAGGGGTTAATTAAGCGTTGTTTTTTCTTTTTTTCCTGCTGTGGTGGACAAAAATAAACCGTCTTTTTCACCGCCAAAAATTACAATTTTCCTGTACCATAATTTACAAGCAAAGGTTCATTACAAATTTTTTCTTTGTTGTGTAGCGTAGAATACACGCAATTGTAACACGCTACAAAGCAGTAGTTTCTGGTTGCCTCAATTCTTTTTGGCAATTTTAACATCCAGGGGTTTAATTAAGCGTTGTTCTGCAGTTGTAACTCAGTAAAAGAAACTTTTTGTTTTTCCACCGCCACAGAAGAAATTCTGTAAGCCATAATTCATATCCGAAGGGTTAATTAAGCCGTTTTTGTGCTTTTATATTAAAATAAAATACAACAGAGTTTTTGAACGCAACATACAAGTCAATTTCTCCTGCCCATGTGTCGAGCCGCAATTTATATCCAAGGGGTTACCCAAAGCTTCTTAGTGGGGTTCATTTGGAGTCCAATACAGGGTGTGTATTTATCATATACAGATAACTTCATCAAACAGTGTCTGTTACATTTTAAGGAGCAAACAGTATGTCAGCAAGAGGTGGCAGGCTCACCTTCACCTGCGAGTGGCAGAGGTGCACAAACAATTCCTGGAGGCAGGTCGCAGCGCAGCAAGGGGACGTCGCAGTTTTGTGCAGGGTCACTCGGTGAGGCCACAACTGCCGCTGGTCCCATCTAGCGGCCGTGTACTGACTAGCAACCCAATGGTTCTTGATTGGTGGACTAGGTTATCCACCTTCCTCCCAGATGACATCTGACAACGCCCAGCCAGAGAGTCGGTGGGAACGTCAGACACAACCCTAGGGTTGGCAAAATGGCCCGGGAGCGGGGTCAGTCGGCCCTCGACGCGCGTGTCCTCAAGCCCGCCCTCAGTCCCATCCGGTTCCCTCAGCCAGAGGATCTACTATTGGTCTGGGCTCAAGCGCCACTATATATCGAGGAATGAAATCAATTTGAGGAGGTGCAGTCACAGCTTACTTTGCAGCGAAAATGGGCCAATATGCCCCCTGCTTGCTGCAGTAGGCGGCAAAGTAGAAGGGATTTTTGAGAGTGGCATGGGAGGTCATGTTGTGAGTGGTCAGTCCTCTGCATAACCAAGACCGGTGATGAGGACAGCAGTGACGATGAAACACAAATAGAATGATGAATGAGCCCGACCGCACTTGGGAGCCGGGTGAGGCAGTGGCTTCACCATCGTCAGGAGAAGAGGGCATCAGCTTGCGCGTCAGGCAGCGTGCGGCAGCCAGAAGTGGGTCTGTGTGGCGTGAGTCAGCAGGATAGCAGCAGTGTGAGGTTGGGAGCCAAGCGGCAGGGGTAAAAAACCCGCTGGCAGGTCCAAGAAAGTACGGCACGGGGGCTCAGCGAGGCTGCGCGGCGGCAGTAGTCACTCAGTGCAGGGCGTTGACGGTAAAATCCGATACTCGGCGGTGTGGCAGTTCTTCGCTAAGACACCGGAGGAGCCGAATATGGGTATTTGTGAAATTCTGTAAGCAGAAAGTGAAGGTGGCCAGGGAGCTAACGTTGGCACCAGGCCTGCGTCAACACATGCAGCGTCACCATCGGTGGCCTGGGAGAAACGTGGCTCAGATGTGGTGGTCCATCCTGCCGCCGCAGCAAAGCAGCAGCAGCAGCAGCGCCCAGTGGCACGCATGCCATTGCAGCCAGTCAAGGCTCCACCACCTCTGCAGAAGGGAGCTGTTTCTCTTTGACTTCATCTCCCGGTCCAGATGTCCCGCTCCTCGCTACTCATGGGCCAGCAGTCATTCGGCGAGGCGATTGCAAAGAGACAACAGTATGCGTCCAACCATCCTAAGGTGCAGCAGCTCCTGTCCAAGTTGTTGGTACTGCAGTCCCTCCCTTTCCAAATGGTGGACTCTGCACCATTCAGAGAACTAATGGCTTGTGCCGAGCCGAGATGGAGAGTTCCAAGCCGTAATTTATTTTCCAAAAAGGCAGGACCAGCACTTCATAAATATTTAGAACAGAAGGTGGGCCAGTCCTTAAAGGGGTTGTCTCGCTACAATGATTGGGTTTTAATTTAAAGATCTTTAAAACAAGCAGCTTTGCATTATATGGTTTATTAAAAAAATGTCCTACTGATTTTGGCTAGCCCTGTTAGTTTACTACATCAGCTTCTCAGATCTCATAGTAGCTGACCTGTTGATCTTATTTACTGGCTTCAGGTCTGAATGACTCATCACCTTGAAGGACGGTTGGAGCAGAGAGCCCTCTGCAAGAAAAGTTCTGTGTGGAGGGGGGGGAGGAGGACTTGGCCTCTGTGTCGAGCTGCCCGGGGTTAACCCTGTGTGTCCCCTTCCCCCTGCTCTCTACCAGTGATGGACGCAGTGACCCTGTCTGTTATTTTTTCAGATATGTCTTTGGAACTGGACTATACTAAAATAATA